>JAHLJS010000002.1:16974087-17256587 GCA_038502445.1 Eremochloa ophiuroides
AGGCATGTCAAGAGAAAGGAACACACCTGCTGCACGGAAGCCTCCGACCTCTGAAAGTCCACGTGCTTATCCTCCCAGTCCCAATAGAAAAGGCGACGTGTCTAAACACTCAAAATATTGCCCTGTGATGAAAATAATATAGAAATGCAAGGCAAAAGATAGAGATAACTCAAAATAATGAGATAGAGATTGCTCTATTGGGACAGGGCAAGAGATTGCAAGGAAATATAAATATATAAGGCGTCATTTGCTACGGCTACTTCTTCGTACAGTACGAAGGAGGCCAGCGAAGGTAAAGTAGTGGCTTTTCACTATCTCCTTGTCCATTTTAGGCACTAGTAAAAGGGCGCGCCCTCGCGCGCGTCCAGATAGTCACATGATATTTTTTGAAGTAAATAATTGAGACCTAAATATTTCGAAAAATCATAACAATTTTCATATAAAAATCATCTTTATCCGATGTCGCATTGAAGAGCTATAATTTTTTAAATTATTTTGGACTGCCCGGAAGGGCCAAGAAAGTAAGAGAATTTTGTCTTGAGCGATCTAAAATTTTCACATAAAAATCGTCGTTATCTGATGTCGCGTTGAATAGTTATGATTTTTCAAAAGTAGAAAATTTGGGAACTATAAAGTTGTAAATCTCGTCGAGATATATAATTTTCATATAAAAATTATCTTCATCCGATGTCGCGTTGAAGAGCTTTGATCATTTGATTTGGCCGGAAGGACAAAAAACTAAGAGAATTTCGTTTTGGGCGATGAAAAATTTTCACATATAAATCATTATCATCCAATGTCACATTGAAGAGTCATGATTTTTGAATGTACTTTGGGCTGGTGGAAAGGGCAAAGAAACTAAGCGAATTTCGTTTTAGGGTGAAAAGGTAAAGTTCGATGGAAAAAGGGCAAAGAAATTAAGACAAATTTTTTTACAATTTTCATATAAAAATCATCTTTATCCGATGTCACATTGAAGAGCTCTGATTTTTCAAATTACTTTGGTTTGGCCGAAATGACAAAGAAACTAAGCGAATTTCATTTTAGAGTGAAATAGCAAAGTTCGATGAAAAAAGGGCAAAGAAATTAGGTCAAAATTTTCTATAATTTTCATATAAAAATCATCTTCATCCGATGTCGCATTGAAGAGCTATGATTTCTCAGATTATTTGGGTCTGGCCGGAAGAGGCAAGAAACTAAGAGAATTTCGTTTTGGACGATCTAAAGTTTTCATATAAAAACCATCATCATCCGATGTCGTATCAAAGAGTTATATGATTTTTCAAAGTACATTGGTCTGGCGAAAAGGGCAAAGAAACTAAGCGAAATTCGTTTTAGGTTGAAAAAATAGCAAAGTTCGATGAAAAGGGCAAAGAAATTAAGCTAATTTTTTTTTAGGGTCAAGGAAATAATTTGCTCATATATATTTGATTAGTTAGATTTGAAAGAGAAGCCGCGAAGCGAAGAAAAAGCGGGAAGAAGCTATGGAAAAGCGGGAGAAGCTGCTTTCTTTTTTGAATTTGTGAGGCTTTCGATGGAATCCGCTTCAAATGATTTACTTTGGTTTGGCGGAAAGGGCAAAGAAACTAAGCGAATTTTATTTTAGCGTGAAATAGCAAAGTTTGATGAAAAAAAGGCAAAGAAATTAGGTCGAAATTTTCTATAATTTTCATATAAAAATCATCTTAATCCGATGTCGCATTGAAGAGCTATGATTTCCCAAATTATTTGGGTATGGACGGAAGAGCCAAGAAACTAAGAGAATTTCGTTTTGGACGATCTAAAATTTTCACATAAAAATCATCGTCATCCGATGTCTTATTGAAGAGTTATATGATTTTTCAAAGTACTTTGGTGGCAAAAAGGGCAAAGAAACTATGCGAAATTCGTTTTAGAGTGAAATAGTAAAGTTCGATGAAAAGAGTAAAGAAATTAAGTCGAACTTTTTTCGATCTAAAATTTTCACATAAAAATCACCGTCATCCGATGTCGTATTGAAGAGTTATATGATTTTTGAAAGTACCCTGGTCTGGCGAAAAGGGCAAAGAAACTAAGCGAAATTCGTTTTAGGGCGAAATTGCAAAGTTCAATAAAAGGGCAAAAAAAATTAAGTCGAACTTTTTTTAGGTCAACGAAATAATTTGCTTATATATATTTGATTAGTTAGATTTAGAAAAGAAGCCGCGAAGCAAAGAAGAAGCGAGAAGAAGCTATGAAAAAAGCGTGAGAACCTGCTTTCTTTTTTGAATTTGTGAGAAGCTGCTTTCGATAGAATCCGCTTCAAATGGATCCAATGGTCGTGGGAATTTAGGGCGCCGTGGACGTCGCTCCCTCCGAGGAGCCGACGCTCCTTTTACAGGAATAATAATAGAGATAAAAACTGCTCTTTTTATATAGTGCACAGCTCTGTGCGAGATATAGGAGGAACGGTCTCTCCGCGGACGCTAGGATAGCTATTCCAGTCTACCATGCAAATACGAGTATAGACAAATAAACATGCATAGATGTTTCGATTTCATCTTTGCTCCTTACAGATCAATGGAGCGACCGTACAATAGATAGTCATCTCCTCTCCGTATACCTTAATAAAAGCTTAAACAGATCAATAAACATCCATGATGCAAGCAATTCAATCTCTTCTCTGCTCCACCCTCATAGAATTTGAAGGACGTTGTCGAACCCCTTGCACAACAAATGATTCATGGCGAACCGCCTACCTCTAACTATATCTGTCTGTTGCGCCTCCAGTGATGGAACAAATGAGGTATTCTTCACCACTGGATCGATGATCAAACGCTCCAGACAAGTAGAATTGCGAAGAATATACAGCGCCAGCTCGAGCTGACCGTGGAGACCATAAAATCCAGTCATGTGGACAGTCTTCAAATGTCTATGGGGACACGGCGGGAAGCTACCTTCATCTAGCTCCCAAACAGAGAACGCTGATTCAAAAGAACACATCTGCAGAAAAAGAACTCTTAACTTAAAAATGTATTCAGCAGCTTTCTAGCACCAGTTTTTTTTCTTAAAAATGTATTCAGTAGCTTTCTAGCACCAGTTCAAAAGCAGAAAAGGGGCAAGCTAAACATGCTCGAGGCAATTTATACAGCAGAATTTGTGTCACTTACATGGAGTACCAAATCTTCCAAAACAGGAGCCAACTCCAAAAGGTAAGCCAGACGAAGAATTCCAGAAGTAGTTTCTGGCCACCCAGAAATGTCAACCTTCAACACCAAACGTCTCAAATATGTCATCCTGGAGGGATTTTTCACAAATCCCTGCATCTGAAACATAAGCATTGTAGATGTGAGATAAGCAACAACAACACCATACACAAGGAATAAATGGAAATCAAAACCACAAAGGCAACTTTTGTTGTTTAGTGAACAAACCTCAGTCTTAACCTTAAAGTTGATGGAGAGGGACTGAACTTGAGAAAAAGCATTGATGAGATTAGAGAAGACATAATCAAAACAGTCCGAGAGTGAGAACAACTCGATCGTTGCCTCTGAGATATTCAGAGATTCACCCAGCACAATTGGTATTATATGATCAGCAAACTCAAATGTAGTGAGCTTCGGAGCATGGACATGCAACTCTTGCAATCTACAGTTCTTCACACGCAGAAAAAGCAACCGACTCAGTTGCTGGCTTATGCTTAGACCAACCAATCGGCACAAGGTGATGCTTAACCACTCAAGGACAGAGCACTCTGGAAGTAAGCACTGAAGTTCCCCTATTATGCTAACCTTATGTAGACAGAGCTTCTTAAGGTGTTTAAATCCACAAAAATTAGAAGGCAATGTTAATGAGACAAATCCCAAATGAATATGCTTGACATAGGAACAGCCAGAGGCATTGAACATATCCAGTGGGAAGCTGTATCTATCATCTCTGTCCGTACTACCTTTCGGCCCTGGACACAAATAAAAAACAACGTGCTTTGTTTTTGATGCAGCACAAAAATTGATCCATCTATCGATATGATGCTTGTGCCTTTGACGAAGTCCAAACTTAACAACAAACTTGCACAAATCAGCTGACTTTAGTTGCCTCAGGACACTGTTCATAACCTTGATAAATCTTGCTCGCATGGGTTTCTTCGGGCCTATCATAGCATTACAGCTGCGCATTGTGGCTCTGGTGAAGACTAGCTTAGGGTAGCATTTCCAAAGGTGTTTCCACTCCTTAGACAGTATGCTCATCTGCACAGCTTCTTTTAAAGTCAACCGCGACATAATGTCACGCAGAATATCCTGCAGAAGGAACAAAATAACTCAGCTGATGTTTTCAATGTGTTTTCTGCCTCCAAGGATATGCAAGCATAAATGAAAATAGTGCACATAAACATGACTCAATCATGGAGTTACGTACAGGGGGCATATGCTGAAGTCGAAGGTCCTTGGATCTGGCTACCTCAAAAGTGCTATTAACACAGGCCTCCATCGTTGATCCCTTCCCACTAGCCATGGGGACACTCTTTTTCACCATTGGAATAAAAAATGACAAGACCTGCTTTACAATAAAAAAATGCACCAAGTTCGTTACCATGAATATTTTTATGGTGAAGGACCAAATGCTCATAACACCTTGAAGTTGACTAAACAGTTTACTAGGCTAACTTGTCAAGATACATCAACTTGGAACCTTTCTTGCACAGTTGTTACCTGATTACGAAAGATAGTCTACTGGGAATAGCCAATCAAGTTTGACTTTAGCATTTGATGAAAATTTCATAAATTACATTATTAATTAATACTTCTTAATATTTGAGAAGGATAAACACTATGCTTGTCAAACAGAGCTAGGAATCGTCCTGATAACTGTCTTATACATTAGTCCAAGATAATAGCTATAACTTATACAAAACTATTGCATTGAATAATCAATGTGTTTTCTTGGCAACACTAGCAGCAAATGAATCAATTAACACAAGCATTTCTTGCAAGTTGATCCTACTAGATATCTCTTAGATGCCAATATGCAAGAATTTACATATGCTAGTATGCGAGGCAGAAATAAGGAAACAGCACTTCGATTCCTTAACAATGTCTCCCATCCTGTGTGTATCCTGCTAGGGATGAACTTGGTACGTGGAGTCCAAATTTGGTGGCTATGTTCCTAGCTACTTAAATTTTCAAATGCCCCACTATTATTACACAGTTTTGTACTATTTTGAATTCTTCTCGTTATTAGGATTTAAAAATACACATACACATACCAGATATAACAGGTTACAACGGTGTTCAGTACTGGATAGACAGGTATTTAGCCTAACAGCTAATGCAATCAATAATTTGCCCCTCTCAAGGTGCAAGCCATTTCAATTTTCCTTGTGTTTGTGGATGCAAAACAACTTTTCGATCTAAACATTGTGACGATATCATGATAGTAATAGTTGAATGATTACCTTAGATTGGCACAGTGGCGGACCCAGCCGAAAATATGAGCTAGGGCGACCCCTAGCCTGCCGCTGCGCCTCCGCCACGCGCTGGCCCCTTCCCGCCGTTGCGCCACCGCCGCGCACTGGCCCCTGGTCGCCGACGCCGCTACCGCTCGCTCGCGCGCAGCGCAGGCACAGGGGTAAAGAAGAGCACGAGGCACGAACCTGAAGGGAGCGCCGCCCAGTCCTCCGGTGCCGCCGTCATGCGCAGGAACCAGGAGGGAGCGCCGCCGCCGCGTCCCGACTCCCGCGTGCCGCGGCTCCCTCTGCCTGGTTTTCCCCGAGGACGACATGGGCTGGATGTTTGGGCCAAGCTGTGCACGGTGCGGTGGTAATAGGCCTCGTGACCAGATGGCTCATGAACGCTGGTCGTGCCGGATTTTCTTTTATCTCAAGTTGATAAAACAACCTTTACTTGTTAGAAAACTACAGAATATCAGTACTGTTCACCGAAGGACATTTAGGGTGAGGTGGCTTCATCTTTGATAAATACCTTTAAATTAGAGTTTGGATACACAATTTCGCACAGAAAATAAAGAACATAAGGGTGAAAATACTTAGTTAGTGATCGTAGCCATCGAAGAGAAAAAAAGGGTTTGGGGCTGAGAGACGGTGATAATACAGATAGAGAGGAGAGACCCTATGAGCGGAGCGGACACGTCGCGATATGTCACCAAAACAATGTTATCCTAAACGCTAAACAGTAAATAATCGATCGCCCTTTGTTAGCGTTTAGAGGGTTTATAAATAGTGTTTAGATGGGATTAAACGGTCTAAACGATTTTATACTATGATAATAAAATATGTATATTTATGTATATAAAAATTAAATATGTTAAAAACCTTACCTATTTATACATGTAAAATTCAAATATTGTACTAAATAATCTTTCAAAAAGAAATATAAATCCCACAATACTTTATATAATTATAATGTTAAATAGTTTCGTGTTTACTGTGATAGTCATAATCCTCTAATTGACTAAATTATGCATTAAATGGTTGTTTATCTCATTTGATAATGTTTAAGTTGATTCTAATTGGACTATTTAGATGGGATTAAACAGTTTAAATGGTCTAACCGTTTAAACAATCGTTTAGGGCCTAAACTATACGTGTGGCTTCTGTTTACCATTTAAACGGACTAAATGGCCATTTAAACGAATAGTACGCACAGTTACGTAGTTAAGAGACTTGTGAGACAATCGTTATGACCCATTTGTAGCATCTAGATGCATTTTTTAAAATACAAGTCCCATTAGGAGAAAATATGAAAATTTTCTCTCACACCACTACTATAAAAGGGGAAGAGTGGAGAGATGGAGAAGTATTTAGCCATTAATTGATTTATTCTTTCTCAATTGCTCTCCACTCTTGTCTCTGATTTCTCCAGTGTAAGACCAAAATTCTGAATGCTTAAAAGCTTAGCAACTTTTAGCGTTTAACACCTTTTGTAAACTCTTTTTATATTCTTGGATAGCTAAAAAAGACAGAAAAATAGAATAAGTCCAAGTTAGTATGCGTAATAAATGTACATGCATGTAAAACTAGAAAATATCAGTGTTGCTTACCGAAAGTCACCTAGGGCGGTCGCCCAAGCTCGCCTTATAGGTAGGTCCGCCTCTGGATTGTCGTGTGCAGTCTGCGCTATCCCCAATCCGTTCTCAAATTCAAACAATGTGAAGATTTGCAAGCAGGACAGGAATATAAGTTTATGAAGCAACGACTGAAATCACGGATCGAGCAACCGAAGGTAAGGGATTAGAGGAGAGAGACAACGGGGGGCGGCCGAACCTCAAGCCGACTACATGTAGAACAGGATCTCCTGCGCTGTTTTAATTGGACTTCCCAACCGATTTTCCAATCGATTCCGGACATCAAACGGGATCTTACTCCATGTAGAACTCCCAGATGTCGTGGCGCCTCGTTGTCTGAAATGCCATCGCCGTCGGGTCAGAGCGAGCCTTGGCGCCCTCGGCCAACCTCGGGCCCTTTGCCGGCTTTGGGCCAGGGTCGGACCGTCAGACCCTTGGGGCAGGGTTGCAGGGGAGATGGGCGGACCGTGGAATAGCGTGGAAGGAAGAAGGTGCCGACAACTGGGCCCCACTAGCAATGACCAGCAGAGATATAGGGCCAAGGGTAAAAGTGACTTTTCACATGCCTATCTGAGTGACAGTGAAATATTAAGAATAAAAACATATCTTTAGTACAATCACGAAACCTTTTGCAAAATCATACTTAAGAGTTTTCAAAAAAAATTAAAACTATGCATGCATCTATAGATGTGCATCATCATAAAATTTAAGATTGAAACTCATTTTGTAAAATTTATATGAAAATAACAAAATTCACTTGTATATACACCATAGGACAAAATTCTAAGAATTCTATCCTTTAATGCATATGCAAATGAATTTTATTATTTTTATATGATTTTTTACAAAATGAGTTTGAATCTCAAATTTTATGACAATACACATCTATGGATGCAAAATTGATGTGTATAGATTGCACCTTCACCCGGACACTGACAGCGCGTTTGATATAGGGCCAGAGGGGCGGCCGGCGCCCTCCAGCTGTAGGCCGGCCTGTTTCATTTCCTTGGCCTATTTTTGGGCCCGGCTCTCCCCGTGCAAAACCCCCTCTCTCTCCTGCACCCGGGGAAATGCTCTTAGGGTTCGTTTTTTCGCAGCCTGTCTCCGTCCGTCCTCCCGCGGGCGATTTCGGGGCGGCGGTGGGGCTCGCGCGGGCTCACGCGCAAACCCTGAAACTTTCGCGCGCCCTTTCGCGCTCGGCGAATTTCGCCGTCCATAAATCCCCCCTCCACCCCTCCGCACCTCTTCTCCTTCCTCTGCGTCCCCCAGTCTGAACCCGCCGCCGTGCATTCCCGTCGAGTTACTGGCAGCGTCGGTGTGGAGTCCAGGCGGCGGCGTAGGTGCTCGGTGGTCGTCACCGAGAAGGGTGTCCATTTCCGCGGCGGCACTGTGGTTCTACGCCACCTGCCAGGCTCCGAGGACGCGGCGGTCCTCATTCGGCTGCTTCGACCGGCGGTAGGGTGAGCTGGGTGACGGATCTACTCCTTGTTGTCTCGGATCTGCTATTTCTTCACTGCAACTCTTCTTCTTCCTCGTCGCAACTGTTCTTGTTCTCCGTCGACGAACCCGAGGTGAAATCCCCTCTCACGTCCCCTAAATCATTTCTTTTTGCGCTCTAGGGTTTGCTGTTGCACGAGTTCTTGTAGATCTTATCGTGCTGGAATGTTTCTTGGGGTATTACTTGTTCTGTTGTTGATGTATGCGTGCTCTGGTTTTGCTTTGGTCGATGATGCAATGGTCCACTGTGTGATGAAATTTCGAGTACCTTAATGTCAATGATGAACATGTCCAGTGCACTGGAGGCAATTTTTTTGCAGCCGTGTACACTCTTTTTGGGTTAACTAGCTAGCATTCATATGTTGAGGCCACCCAGGGTCTGCTAGATCTGAGAATGTAAGATGTTATTTTTAAATGCATGTAGATGGATCTGAATGCACCACGTGAGATGATGCGTTGGCAAGCTGCTGCTCTGGTTGTTGTTATGCTCAGTTTTGTGGCCACTAAACTGAGGACGATTAGGGAGGAACGTCAGGCTTTGAACCCGTATGGTCCTAGGTCTTTAGGCTAGCAGCATAGGTTGTCCACGCTCCAAATGATATTCAACAGCACTGATGCAGAGTGCTTGTCCATGCTACGTATGAAAAGAGCTCCTTTTCTCTCTCTGTGCAATCTGTTTAGGAATAGAGGTCTAGTGCATGAGACTAGTGGTTACTCTGTAGAGGAGCAGGTAGCTATGTTCCTCCATGTTGTGGGACACAACCAAAGGTTTAGGGTAATTCACCAGTCCTGGAGAAGATCTATAGAGACTGTCAGTAGAGTCTTCCATCAAGTTCTTTATGCTGTTGGTGAGCTTAGAGGTGAGATGATCAGGCCTCCCAAAACTGCCACACATCCAAAAATCATGGGGAGCCAGAGGTGGTTCCCATTCCTACAGGTACTTGTTCATCATGTTTATGTGAGTTAGGCCCCAATGATGTAATTCCATGGACTTATCCCACTCTTACACGTTTAGGACTGTGTTGGTGCCATTGATGGCACCCATGTGTTGGCAAGGGTGCCTAGACACATGCAACAAGCCTTCAAGGGTAGGAAAAGCAACCCCACATAAAATGTCATGGCTGCAGTGGACTTTCATCTAAGGTTCACTTATGTCCTAACTGGCTAGGAGGGCTCTGCACATGATGCACTCATCTTGGGAGATGCAATTGAAAGGGGAGATGGGTTCACAGTGCCTGAAGGTAACTGCAGTACTTAGTGCACTTAATCTTGTCCACTATACTGTTTAAGTCCATTCACACTAGCAACATTGTTTGCTGCACTTGTAGGGAAATTTTATCTGGTAGATGCTGGGTATGCATGCCGTACTAGTTTCCTACCTCCCTACAGGGGGGTTAGGTACCACCTCTCTAGTATGAGAGCAGGAATCATCCAACCAATGCCAAGGAGCTGTTCAATCTTAGGCATTCATCTCTTAGGGTGGCAATGGAGAGAGCCTTTGGTGCATTGAAGGGGAGGTTTCGCATTCTAGATAACAAGCCCTTTCACACATACAAGACTCAGCTGAAGCTAGTCCTGGCATGTTGCATTCTGCACAACTGGATATTGGGTTTTGGGAATGATGAAGTTGTGCCTGAAGAGGAGGGGTTTGTTGGTAGTCCACCAGAGGAACTTGACACACAGCCTCTTGGTGACATGCTCTCCCAGGACTCTTCTGGGATGGCAACCAGGAGGGATAGCATTTGCAATGCCATGTGGGCAGCTAGGGGGACATCTAGGATTTAATTCTCCACTCTTGTTCTTGTATAATTATTTTTAGTTTGTAGACCCTGGGAATGGAACTCATGTGTTGCTTGCTTGTTTTGTGATAATTTGCATGGACATGTCTGAGACAAATGTGGGATGCTCATAATTACTTTATGATTGTGGACAACCCTGAGATCAAACACATATGTGATGCTCTTGTTATTATTTAATTTGTGCTGTTGCTGTTCTTGTACTTATTTCACCTGGGTAATGCACTAGGATGGCTGGCATTGGGGTAGCTCCTGAGATGGTTGGGCTGCATGCTGGTGCTGCTGCAGGGGCTGCTGTTGAGCCTGAGGTGGTAGAGGTTGGGGGTGATGCACCAGATGCTGCCCCTGGCTAGGAGGGTGCTGCTGAAAGCCCATGTTTGGTTTTGGGTAATTGATGAAATCTAGTTTGCTAATAGTGCGCTCTAAGTGTTTCATGAGAACAATTACCAAACAAGATGTAGCAAAGGACCGGATCCGTGGAGGCCACAAGTGAAGGGTAATGACGGCATCTATGCAAATGGTATAAGTCCATCATCAAAGGTGTCCACAAGGTCCATCAAAAGATGAGAAGGACGTTGATAAGAAACCGGGAGCTCAAGGCAAAGGTATAACCAATAGGAGCTCTTTTTGGTTTTGGTGATCAAGACTCCATAGAGGGAGTGATCACATTTAGAATAGATAGCCGTACTATCAAGAGGGGAAAAATCGTTGATGAAATACGGTTATCAAGTGCCACTAGGTGTTCATGATCATTGCATTGCATATAGATGCTAGTGACACTAACAAACCCTTGGAAAACTCTTTTGAAAAGCTAACACACGTGCACAAAGTGTAGAACACTTGGTGTTAGCACTTGGGAACAAAGGGTGAATGGTTTGAGTGAAAATCCTGAGAAAACAGGGCGTCGGACCCTAACTTCGCCCGAGCGTCGGACCATTGCCTTCGGTCCGATGGCTAACTCTTTAGCGGGCGTCGGACGCTCAGTTTCTGAACGTCGGACTATTGTCCGAGCGTCCGACGGTGCTGAACGAGCGAGAGCTGACACGTGGAGAACTCAGAGGGCGTCGGACCATTCTGTTTAGTTCGACGGTGTGCGTCGGACTATCGTCCGACGGTTTTCGGTGCTCGGGGAGCTCTCTGGAAACATCGGACCGTGGCTTCGTTTAGTCCGACGTGCAGCGAAAATTCAGTCCGATGGTGGTCTGCTGATGGCGTCGGACCGAGGGTTTTGGTCCGACGATGCTCTGTCCGACGGTGAGTTTTGGCGCGAGAAAATAGCCGTTGTGTTTCAACAGTCGACTTCAAATGACAGAGGACACGTGGCGTCCATCCGAGGCGTCGGACCGGTGTTGTTAGTCCGACGGTTTGGCCGTCGGACAGTCCGACGGTACGCAGTTTTGTCCAAACGGCTAGTTCTTTGTGTGTGGCTTATAAATAGTCACTTGGCCGGTTTGGGGAGCATCTCTTGGCACTCCTGAACATCATAACATACTTGTGAGCCTTCCTACTCCACTCTCACTCATCCTACTTGATTGTGATCATCATTTGGTGAGTTTAGAGAGCATCAAGTGCATTGCATTGATTGAGATATGGTGAGTGTGTTTCGTAGTGGTTTCTCTTGTTACTCTTGGAGATTGCCAACTCTTAGACGGCTTGGAGCTGCGAGGATCGTTGAGGGGAGTTGGTGATTGTCTCCGCCTCCGATCGGTGAAGTTGTGAGGGGTTCTTGAGCCTATCCCCGCGGGAGATCGCAAAAGGCTACTCTAGTGGATTGCTCGTAGCTTGTGGATCCCCATCTTGTGTTGGTTGTGCGGCACCCTTGAGAAGGGTTTGGCGTGTGATGCCAATTAGCGCGTGAACCTCCAAGTGCGTGTATCGCTACAACGAGGACTAGCTTGCCGGCAAGCAAGTGAATCTCGGTAAAAAATCTTGTGTCATCTCTCTACCGAGGATTTCTATTGTATTGTGATTGATTATTCATTTGGTACTCTCTACTCTTCACCGACGGTATAAAATTCACTCTCTCTACTCTTTACATTCTCGCACTTACTCTTGTGTAGTTTGTAAGCTTAGTTGCTCACCTAGGAGTAGAGTAGAAGTAGCAACTTAGCCTCTTGTGTGTAAAATAGAGACTATAGCTTAGAACGGTTAGGTGGCTTGCATCTTTTAGTATGCTAGCGCAAGAATTCGCTTCGCCATTTAATTGTCTAACCACTTTGTCTTAAGTGTTGTTTGTAAAAGTTTTTATAGGCTATTCACCCCCCTCTAGCCATTTAGGACCTTTCAGCTGCTGGGGCTAGGCCACCCATGAGGTGGAACAACAACTCCTCTGGCTTCATTCTTAGGAGGATGGCACAGATTTTATCTGATGGTAGTAGGCCTGACAAATGCTTCAAGGATAAGGATGTGAATCACGTGGCCAAGGCACTTAAGGAATACAGTGGAGAGGTTGTCAGCCCCACCTAGGTTTACAATCACCTGAGGAAGTGGAGGCAGAAGTGGGCCAAGGTGTCCAAGCTCAAGGACCTTAGTGGTGCCTTGTTTGATGACACTATCAATGCCATAATGCTGGACCCTGACCACTACATAGGACACTGCAAGGTAGAATCTGAGTCATAACCCCACAAGTAGCTCCTACTTCTCTCCTTCCCTAATTTATTTAATGATATGCAAATGCCACTGCAGGACCACCCTAAGGATGCTGAGTTCCTTAACACCCCAATCAGATTCTACACTGAGATGGAAACCATCTTTGGTAGTTCCATGGCCACTAGTAGGTTTGCCCTAGGTTCTAGTGAGCCACTAGGGGTAAACCAAGCTGACAGTGTTGTTGGTAAGATAGAGGGCAATGGCTTCACCTCAGCTGCTGACATCAAAACCAGCACAGATGTGGGGGAAGGCAGTAAGGCCACTGAGCTGCTCACTTCCACTATTGGGACCAAGAGGAAGAGGTCCAACTTCACTGAGGATGAGGTGCTTATGATGACAAACATGACAGATGCTGTCAACAATGTTGCCAATGCACTTAGAGAGACTAGTCCTGCACATGTTGACCCTGACCTGTACCTTGCAGTTATGGACATGCCTGGCTTCACAACTGAGGCACTGATAGTTACCTACACCTACCTTCTTGAGAACAAGGCACTTGGCAGGGGGTTCATAGGCATGGCAGACAGCCATAGGAACATCCGGATGAGGACCTACCTATCCAAGAACTACTACATGTAGTTCTTTGGATAGAGCATTTGGTGCTCAAGGGGGTTGACTGTTGAGATGTATAGTTCCTCCACCCCCCACCCACTCTCTAACCTTTTGATCTGCTCCTCTGAGTAGTTTTTGTGCAGCACACACTTTTGCTGACTGGGACCTATCCTCTTGGTAGTTGTAGTTGGAGGGTGGTTAGCTTTGTTGTTTGGATTTGCTACTGTGGACCACATTGTAGCCCACCTCTGATGGGCTGTAATCTTTGATGTAATGAACTTATATATGGCCTCTGTTGGCTTCTCACTTTGGTACTGTTTTAATTTCATAATTTATGTTGCTTTCTGGTTGATTTTTGTTGTTGGATCTTTCTCCCTCGCCATGGAACTCAGCCATACAGTGGTACCAACCTGAAGCTCAAGGATGGTATTGTATCTGCATGGCTTTGTCCCATGGCGAATGAGGGGTGTGCCTGCATCGGTATCTGTGTTTATCTAATTCATCTATGTATTGTAACTCTTATTAACTGACCTTGTTCTGTTGCTCAGTGGAAAATGCTTGTACAGTGGTACTGACCTGCATCCTTGTTCTGGACTTCATATTTGATGTTTTTCTTATGGTGGTAAGTGGGAATAAATTATATGGCCTGTGATGCAAAAAATTACCCATGAGGTGCCAGTCTTGTTCACTTGCTTCTTGTAGTTTTTTGTCATGGATGTCATATGCCCCTACTTGTGCACATTCACTCATATGCAACTACCTGTTGGTTCTGATGGCAATGGGTGAATGTGCACAATAGGGTCCCATGCCATACATGAGTTGATGTTTTCTGATGGTTTTTTCCCTATGGCTGCCACCAATGAATTGGAAATGAAATACACCACAACTTTCTACATGCTGAGGCCAATGCTCATTATCTTCTATGCCTGTGATGTCACTACGACTAATTACAGATGGTGCCATGTTATTCCTATTCCTGACTGAGGCATATCTTTGTTTCATCTAACAGCAATGGCAGACTATTATGTTGTTGTTGGCGCAAAAAGTGCTTCCCTAAGCCCAACACACCAGCGAAGCTGGAAACGACCCTTGAGGCAGTAAAGCTCTGGCAGATCCAGCTAGCTTCGGACCCGGTCTGAGAGTGTCAGTAACACCCAAGCGTGCCAATCAATTTGACCTGCAATTGACAAGGAAAAAGATAGTAATAAGTAATCACAGGGCGGAACTAACTGGTATGTCCAGGTAGTTCTAGCTGTATGGCTCGAAGAGCCGATGTAATGGGAGATAGACTAGAAAGCCGATTCCGTCATGTTATGAACCGATTGTAGCGAAACATGCATTATAACTCAAGTTAACCGATTCAGACATGAATTCAAAGTCATATACTTGCATTAGACAGAAATATGCTATAAAAGATGTAATTACAGCAAGCTAATATGATCATAAGATGTCTCAATGTAAAACAAGATGAAATTGGCTACTTCAGCCGATTTAGTGTATACGGGCAACATACAAGCCTATAAATTAGACAATGTTTCAACCCTCCAGCTAATGGATCTAAATCGCAATCTTGCAACAGTGGAGATCGAGCGGATCGAGGCAGTCATGATGAAGTTGCAACTTAAATCCGTTAACCTTTGAATCTAGACAATGTTTATTTTATTACTTGAGTGCGACCCGTATCTAATCTAGATCCAAAATACAACCGGCTGGTGTAAAGCATTCTATCTTATCAATATAAAACGAATGGCAAACATAATTCGTTGAACATATAGATCTATTAGATATAAGCCGACGCATATGGATCAAGACAGGCAAATTGATGATTGCTTTAAATAATAAACAATAAATATAAGCAACATCGGTAACTTAATGAATCCAGCTAAACTGCCAAATTTAACTAGAGCCGATAACTAATCCATGCATGCAAACTGTCTCAATCTATAGCCTGTCTACCGGATGACATTAACTAATAAATTAATCAAGCAAACAAACACGAATCGATAACTAATCCGCGCGTGAAAACCGTCCTAATCTGCATCTCGTCCACCGGATGATGGTTAACACAGATTGATCGGGTAAACCAGCGTGAATCATTCTTGACTCACTATGCTTCCCCCGTCCACCGGATGACGCCAAAGAAACAGAGCTTAGCAAGGACCCTGATCCGCCATGCTTCCACGTCCACCGGATGACGCTAAAAAGACATAGTTTAACAGGGGGTTGACGATACTTACAAGCAAGCCTGCGTCCACCGGATGACACACAGCCTGGATGAAGTAACTCGCCGGACTCGACTGACTCTAGAGTTTGTTGGCCGGAGCCGAAAGTTGTGTTGTATTGATGTTGTTGTTAGATCACGCAACCAGGCGTGAACTCGTGTATTTATATACACATACACGAGCCTGCCGATATGCCGTGTACACGATGAATCTATTTCCAAAAGCAACTAACTATCTATAAAAAAAGAAAATATTAAAATAATGGACTCTAATATTCCTTGCGTAGAGTCTTGATGCAAAATCCTCGCCGTTCTGCCAAACCAACTATATCGGAAGTCAAATATGTCTGCATCGGCATATGCACGAGCGGCGTACTCGACCTGGACAGTCATTACTTCAGCAAAAAGGAGTCTCCAGTCTTGTCCAACTGAAACAAGTCGACGTGGCCATATCTCCAAATAAGGTTAACCTCCCGAATCTTGTGCTAATTTCCTGTTCGCCTTATTTGCTTGAGACTTGCGTATGCGCGTATACGATACGTGTCCTTCCTCATTGTACCCAGACAACACAATCCTTCTCAATAAAATATCTCTTAGCCTGACCAAATAAAATATCTTTCCTTTGGTCTTTATTGCCTTGCACGTGTTGCCATATATGTTGATTAAAACGGACATATACGCAAAGCAATCACGTAGGCATGCACCTCTCATTTAGCATCAACCGTGTTAAGCTGGACTGAACACCGATCTGGCTTGGTTCGTGTAGCAGTTGAACTCATCAATTTTTCCCATCTGATCCGACGGCCCACAAAAATACCATAGCTGAATGGTATTGGCCGATTCCTTCCTCTTCAAGTTAAATTTACCAAATTTTGGTGTAAACACAGGCCCCCCTAGTTCGGAGTATGAATTTCATACTTTGAACTATTCTGGTCTGATGAACTTCCTTTGCCTTCATTTGGTAACCATGTGCTGTTTTGATCTTGTGGTCTTCTTTAAAGTATCAAGAAACTCACCAGCAGCAATAGTGCATTTAGGCCTTGTTCTTTTAATTCTTGAAATATAAGCACGTTCCCTCCAAATTTCCACACTTCTGTATGTAAGTCCTGTAAAACAATAATTCTCCAATACATGTGGAAATAGGTAAGTAATAAATGCATATGTGTATAAATATTATAGTTCTATCCATTCTTAGATATTGTTGATCAGAAGATGCTACAATGCCGATTACATCTCAAGAGTATCATGTTTATAACCAAGATTTCTTTTAAATTTGAATAAAATGGTACTTTACTCTTCCATCTATCTCTTCAACCATGGGGCTTTTACTTCTCACTAAGTCCTCAAGCAACTGCAAAACAGAACAGCTACAGAATTGCTTATCTTTTATCCTTCGATCACTTTTCGTCCGGAGTTTTATTAATTAGTATCCTCTTATAAAATCACATCACATAATATTGCAAAGTCAAAAACCGAACCACAAGAAGATACAAGTCATATATCTAGATCAAGAAGTGCAAGTGAATATTTTTGTATATTTTTTTATTTTCCCTGTACATGTCATTCTCTCTAATCACTTTAAAACTATGAGGCTATTGGGCCTTTGGCTATCTTTTATTTTATTTGGCGATCACGCGTTCGTCATTTTTTTCATTTTTTTCTTTTCTCAGTTCTGGCGGACACGTGCCTGTCGTTTTTATTTCTGAGTTTATAGAATAGCCTCATATTTTATTTTAATCAAAGAGAGAATGTCCATGGCTCATTAAGGAATTTTATTAATTTATAACGTGTACGTGAATCTTGATCTCGGGAACATGACTATAATCTCACTAACGGTTACAACAGTTTGACAAAGCTCAATATGACATCAATTAAATTTTATTAATCACTTTATAAAAACTCTTCGGATTTCAAGTATCTCTTAGAATAATGTCATAGCAAATTCCATCTCTATTCACGTTCTACAACCACTTTTAGACAAAGTTCAAACTTTATGCAACCCACAGGTCCTAAAGATTTCAAGATAAATATTAAACCACTAAACCCAAATTTTGAAGAAATCAAAATTATAAACTAGACACAGGTAAAACATAAAACAGAGCATCTATTCATCATTTCAACAATGGATAAACTAAAACATTTATATCACATATTAGCAGAGTGGAATTATTCTCAAGATTTTAAAATTATGCCTTTTAAACATTTTCAACTATAAACTTGAGAACTGTGAGGGTAGAGTTGCACATACCACCGTTGAAAATGTAGGAGCCAATAAAAGTCATTCGTCTTGCCCTTCTTCATGACGGGTGCAACTGTGCGCGTGGCGAGTCTAGGCCCCCCGAGGCATAGCTGATGCAGGATCTTAAGACGCCGTGTGTGTCCTTCTCAAAGGTCTTCTTCGCCATTAGTTCTTCATATCTGCATGCATGCTCCGTCATTCTAGGCCGATGAAGATGTTGATGGTCTCTCATTTTCTTAAAATCGGCCGTTGCAATCTGAGACTTAGAACCGGATGTAACTTGATATTAGCGACTTCCTCTATACGAGCTTTCCTTTCGACAATTCATCCGTCTCACTGCTGCTTGCATTTTCTATATTTTGCTCAGAATAAATCCTCAGTTGCCTTGCACAAGATGACGAGCATAGTTCCTGAGTCAAATGTTGCGACAAAACCACGCATGTCGTCAGTGGACGTGATCCGCTTTTGAAGCTTGCAATTCTGTGTAGTTTCCGTCCATCATCAGCCCCAAAATCACGTATGTGTAATCTTCACACTGCTGCCGACGGTGTAGGTTGAGTTGGTCAAGCACAACTGCCAGATATGTATCTTCTCTATCTTACGGGTAACCCCATCGTGGTGTCGAAGCTGATCAAGTGTACCGTAGGGGGATGAAAACGAGCTCGGCGGTGCACAGGTGCATGACGGCTGATCCAGCTGCCCCACGCGTGGTTGATGCGGGCGACCGAGGCACTGAGCGCGTTCACCCTTCTAGGATTTTCTCGGTGTTGGCTCATGTATAGTAGCAATCGGCTCATTGCTGAAACCATCAGCTGTCCGACCTCCAAGCACTGTAGCCTCCTTTTCAAAAATAAGATCTTCTGCTGCTGATTCCAACCGATGAAAGTACTTCAATGGTTAATATGTTTTCAACTTTCACAAATTTGAAGGCCCTCATAATCACCAAAAATGGTAGGTCAGCTCTGTTACAGCAGTCATCATCCAAACAGTAAAAAATGATAAGGCAAATGAAGCCTAACGTGCCTGCAGCCAGATGATAGTCATGACATCGGCTTCCACATTCAATTTTTTATTCTGATCATAGCCTCACTACCGATGAGCCTGAGAAATAAGCTGGTAGTATTTACTTAATAAATAGAGACACAACCCATCATCGGCTCTGATGCCCTGGTCAATCTCTTTACATTTGACCTTGGCTCATATCCTAGGACTCCTGTTGCACGCAAGTGTTGCTGAGTTTCTGCGACTCGCATTGGAATTGTAAATTAGCAATATCAACACACGGCCGGAGAATAGATCAATGATATGTACGCTTGGAATTTTTGTATGTTGTCATACAGGCTTTTTCTAGAAATTTCGTGTGAACTGTTCTATTTGATTGCCACACCATAGATATTTTAGCCGATATCTACAAGAGCTAGTCCGATAGCATCACCATCCAAGCAATTAATTTAATATTCGGCCGATAAGTATCATAATCTTCATCGGCCATTCCATACCTATGTGGTCGACCTGGACAAGCGCTTGCAAGATTCCGGCAGTTCACTTGAGGAGTAACAGGCCCCCTGGTCATTAGCCACGCCAACGCCAACAATAAGGCTGATCATCAATGTGACAATCGCTGACGGTGCTAGAGAATCAGAACATGGTTGATAATTCTTGTCCACCATCTCATTGGCTTGATCATCTGATTATCTTGTGAGCCGACGAATGTCCTTCTGAACCGACCTTCTATAGTTGGACTGACCACATGACAATGTTCCTTCAAAAACATCATCTCCTTAATTATATATAGGCCGATCACCCAATCAATTATTAATTTTACTTCCCAAAAACCTTAATAGTATCGGCCTTTACTTCCTGATGAAGAAGTTGAAATCCATAGCTTCATGCTTCAGCTTAACTGTCAATCTCCTATTTTGATCATAGCCACTGCGCCATAAACAAAGCTGTTTTCTGACGTTGCTTTCCAGCCGAACCTGAATCAAATTCAGCTATCATGAATTACAATGTTTGGATGTAGCAATAGAAGATCTCGGTCATCCTCCCCTTCGTCATCCAGAAAATCATCGATTCTTCATGGGAATCGACTCTTCATGTAAATCGACTGTCTGTGGCTGTATCAATTGGTCGAGTAAGGTTCTGGATTTTAGCCGTTTCCTTTCTCTTGCGTGCTGAAACAACAATCGGCTAATGTAACAACTGACGACATGTATGCACAGCCGATTGTATATTCAGAATTCCACTGTTGTATCCAAATTTCTCAGGTCGTGCAGGTCTTGTCTTGGAAGCTCTTGCACGCTGCTGATTTTTCTTGTTCATGCAGCACCTAAATTAGCACCGGTCTTGAAATCAACAACTAACTGCTCTGCTGATACAATTCGACGTTGATCTCAAAACAACGACGAGCGTCACTACAATCAACATCGGCTTTGGAATTGGTGATTAAAAATATTCAGCCGATGTAAACATGAATTGGGCGTCAGTCTTGAAACTGGAACGATCAAATGCAATCAGCCGATGACCACATCCTGTTACTGTGTTGCTGCTGTGCGTCACTGCTAGTGCGGAGTTAAATGGGAGTCCTAGGCACATCGGCACAAGAACAGGCGCCCTCAATGGTTGGAAAAATCTGAACAGAGTTGATGCTTCTCTCTAGACCTCCGATCTGTCGCGGTCGCTGGCTTCGAGTAGTGACGCTGAACGGCGAGTTGTCGATGAGGTCGTGAGGTTTGGCAATAGGGGACACCATCCTCTCGGCTGAATGCATCGGTGTTGACTAGGGTATCCAGTCGAACATAGAAAGCTGTTCTGATTCTAGCTCCATACCAAAGACCAAGTTTCCAAATCTTATCAACTCTGCTCCATTCATGCCCCGTCCATTTTTCTAGCCGAATTTTAATCAGTGTAAAGCTAACGATGGGTATGTGCAAAGCACAGAGATGCAAATAAAAATGCACACGGCTGCTATCTCTTTGGTTAATCGGCTATTGCTCAGTTTGCCTGACTGGCTTCTACCATCAGCCCCAGCACTGCTCCATAGTCCATAGTGATGTTGCTGAACGCAGTTTGGAGCTCCTTTTCTTCATGAGTATCGCCTTGCTGCCTCTGAACAGCCAATCATCCTTAAGAGGTAGTCCCCTTGCATTTTTGTCTGAACTCTCCAGCCAAGCACTCTTTGATTTGGACCCTGGATCCGATGATGCGAGACAGCTAGATTCCTACTAGCAGGAAATCTGTTTTCCGAGCGTGGCCAACGCAATCGGCCTTATAAGGGCCTGATTCGTCGTAATCATCGAGAAGCAAAGATGTAGTCGGCCTGTTATTCAGACTCAGTCGATCTCCCCTCAATGCATACTGAGTTGCTTGATGCATTAATCTATAGTTAGCCAGATCGTTCTATCGGCTTTTCCTCATTCAGCGTAGAAGAATACGGGTGACATAACCATGACATCATGATAATCTTACTAAGCAAAATAGCTGCCGCACCAGGATTAATGCTTGTCTGCTGCCTTTGAAAATCCTGCTTAGCTCTTCTGTCCAAGATAACGGTCAGTCTGTGGTCAACCTTAGAATTTCCTTTTGAGCCAATTAAGCCGAACCTCTGTTCTAGCCGATCGGGAACCGCCCCCCCCCCCCCCCCCCCCCCCCCCCCCCCCCGAGTCTACTGCAGTCAACAATCGAGTCAATAAGCACGATTATCAGCTTCGATATTTTGGTGAATCGGCTGTTCACTAGCCGATTGAAATTAACAATAGAAACCCGGGTCCTCAAAAGATGATTTGCACCGTGCCGAACAACCGTCACAATCTATCTTGTACATCTGTTGCATTGAGTGACCCAAAGTAGTCCTTCATGACTTCGGCAACAAAAATAATCCAGTAGGTGGAAAGCAGATCCATCTCCAAAAGAGCCGATTTCATTAGACGATTTTTTTTTTCTCTATTTGCTTGATCGGCGGTTACTCCTTTACTTGATTGACTGCTATTGTGTGAATGCTCATGCTGCAAGGATGTGCCAACGTTCAATTTGGAGCTTCTCAAATGGTCTTGCTGAATAGTCCGATCATGATGCATCGTCCAACATTCCAATATCGGCTCTTTTTTCCTTTTTTGATGTTACATGATAACTGAGCCGATATGTGGAGACAGCTGAAACTTTCTCCTTTTCCGTTTTGGAATGGCAAGATAGCAATTCAGTACTACGGTACCACTCATGTAGTCGTTGCTTGATAAAACAATTCATCTTCACATACGTCAGACAGCACATCACCTCTTTTGAGTGGTGGAACGCAGGAATAGCAGCTTCGGCAATATACCGCAAAAAGCACTAATCAATATTCTTGCATGTTTATCGGCTTTCTTCATGGGTCTGTAATTAACCGATTTCACTTGGACAGTGAACTTCACTCCCAAACAGCCGATTCTTCTTGACGATAGCCGATGCGTAGCACCTTACTCACACACCGTGTAGGATACTTATCTTATTTATCTGGCTACCATTGGGTACGCCTAGCTAAACAATCATTGAGCGGTGGAGTAAAGCGGCGTCAGCTTTTGATCTCCTTGACCTCATCTCTTGGCATGCCAGCTTGTATCCACGCACCACGCAAATGCTAATATACCAAAATAATCTGTCCGGCCAGAGATGCGATGGTGACGGTGACAATTGCGATCGGCCTTTTGGCCAGATGCAGTTATAGTCAGACTACCGGGAGGAAATAAATGTAGACATCGTCTTCTATGTGCTGATGAATATTGGTCAACAGGAAATTTGTGATGAAGCCGTCATGGGCATTAATTGATCAATTGCTCTGTTTATTCCTTTATTCATTGATCAGCTATTTCCCGCACCTGGCCTTGGACATATTTTCACCTCCGTGCAGCGAACGTGACAAAATAAAATCTTTCTTCATGTGGCCCCAAGTATCTGCTGCTGGCGTCCGAGAGACTTCTGAGTACACTGTATCATCCTGATCGATGGCTGAATAAGTGATAATTCGGCTTCTAGTTGTAGATGAAAAATTCAGTCCATAGATTCTCTGGGAAAACGCGCCCAACTTCTGATCAAACAATTATGGTCCCACTGGACGTGCCAAAAAGTGTGTTGGCGCAAAAAGTGGTTCCCTAAGCCCAACACACCAGCGAAGCCGGAAACGACCTTTGAGACAGTAAAGCTCTCGCAAATCCAGCTAGCTTCGGACCCGGTCTGAGAGTGTCAGTAACACCCAAGCGTGCCAGTCAATTTGACCTGTAATTGACAAGGAAAAAGATAGTAATCAGTAATCACAGGGCGGAACTAACTGGTATGTCTAGGTAGTTCCAGCTGTATGGCTCGAAGAGCCGATGTAATGGGAGATCGACTAGAAAGCCGATTCCGTCATGTTATGAACCGATTGTAGCGAAACATGCATTATAACTCAAGTTAACCGATTCAGACATGAATTCAATGTCATATACTTGCATTAGACAGAAATATGCTATAAAAGATGTAATTACAGCAAGCTAATATGATCATAAGATGTCTTAATGTAAAACAAGATGAAATTGGCTACTTCAGCCGATTTAGTGTATACGGGCAACATACAAGCCTATAAAGTAGACAATGTTTCAACCTTCCAGCTAATGGATCTAAATCGCAATCTTGCAACAGTGGAGATCGAGCGGATCGAGGCAGTCATGATGAAGTTGCAACTTAAATCCGTTAACCATTGAATCTAGACAATGTTTATTTTATTACTTGAGTGCGACCCGTATCTAATCTAGATTCAAAATACAACCGGCTGGTGCAAAGCATTCTATCTTATCAATATAAAACGAATGGCAAACATAATTCGTTGAACATATAGATCTATTAGATATAAGCCGACGCATATGGATCAAGACGGGCAAATTGATGATTGCTTTAAATAATAAACAATAAACATAAGCAACATCGGTAACTTAATGAATCTAGCTAAACTGCCAAATTTAACTAGAGTCGATAACTAATCCATGCATGCAAATTGTCTCAATCTATAGCCTGTCTACCGGATGACATTAACTAATAAATTAATCAAGCAAACAAACACGAATCGATAACTAATCCGCGCGTGAAAACCGTCCTAATCTGCATCTCGTCCACCGGATGATGGTTAACACAGATTGATCGGGTAAACCAGCGTGAATCATCCTTGACTCACTATGCTTCCCCCGTCCACCGGATGACGCCAAAGAAACAGAGCTTAGCAACGACCCTGGTCCGCCATGCTTCCACGTCCACCGGATGACGCTAAAAAGACATAGTTTAACAGGGGGTTGACGATACTTACAAGCAAGCCTGCGTCCACCGGATGACACACAGCCTGGATGAAGTAACTCGCCGGACTCGACTGACTCTAGAGTTTGTTGGCCGGAGCCGAAAGTTGTGTTGTATTGATGTTGTTGTTAGATCACGCAACCAGGCGTGAACTCGTGTATTTATATACACATACACGAGCCTGCCGATATGCCGTGTACACGATGAATCTATTTCCAAAAGCAACTAACTATCTATAAAAAAAGGAAATATTAAAATAATGGACTCTAATATTCCTTGCGTAGAGTCTTGATGCAAAATCCTCGCCGTTCTGCCAAACCAACTATATCGGAAGTCAAATATGTCTGCATCGGCATATGCACGAGCGGCGTACTCGACCTGGACAGTCATTACTTCAGCAAAAAGGAGTCTCCAGTCTTGTCCAACTGAAACAAGTCGACGTGGCCATATCTCCAAATAAGGTTAACCTCCCGAATCTTGTGCTAATTTCCTGTTCGCCTTATTTGCTTGAGACTTGCGTATGCGCGTATACGATACGTGTCCTTCCTCATTGTACCCAGACAACACAATCCTTCTCAATAAAATATCTCTTAGCCTGACCAAATAAAATATCTTTCCTTTGGTCTTTATTGCCTTGCACGTGTTGCCATATATGTTGATTAAAACGGACATGTACGCAAAGCAATCACGTAGGCATGCACCTCTCATTTAGCATCAACCGTGTTGAGCTGGACTGAACACCGATCTGGCTTGGTTCGTGTAGCAGTTGAACTCATCAATTTTTCCCATCTGATCCGACGGCCCACAAAAATACCATAGCTATTGGTCGATTCCTTCCTCTTCAAATTAAATTTACCAAATTTTGGTGTAAATAGTTATTTTTTCTGGGAGGGTACCAGGGATTTACCTCAGCTGGCAGGAGTGCAGCAGGAATGTGCTTGGGGTAAGGCATGCAATCTATAAAAGTATAACAACTATGAGCAGGCTGTTAGGGATTTCCAGGCACACATGAGGGATCTGCAGCCTCACAGGCACCCACACCATGCAGTCTGGTGCCCTGAGCTTGCTCCTGTTTGTGGTGCTGATCCTCATCCCCCTCTCATCATCCTCCTGTGCCTCCTGTTCATTGTGCTGGCCGTCGCAATGTTAAGCGTAGCTGCTTCAAGCTTATGGTGATAATCTTACTTGTTGTCTTGCTGTTTCTGGTGTGGTTTCACCTCACATGCAATCGCCCTCCTTGCTGCCCCACCTAGCCTGTGATGACTGAAACACTAATGGAAGAGCTACAAATGGATAGTCCTTAACTCTGCTGGATAATCCTAACTTTTGGTCTGGTTTTGTTGTTATATTGGTGGATTTCAATGCCTGGAACCTGCTGTTTATGTGGATCGTCTTCTGTTTTTTTTCCAGTTTGGTCGCCTAAGATGTTATTGTACTTATGTAGCAGTTATGACTCCATGTTTAATTAAATTAATAGTCTGAGCCTAATATATACTCAAATATTTACTATGAACCTTATAACTTCATTCTCCATTGTGCCTCTATTCCCCCATTGCTAGATTCCTGGTTGTTGTCAGGCCAGGCCCAATTCAAATAGAATCTCCAACTGGTAGTTAGAGGTGGTTAGTGTTGGACCTGGCTCCAAATAGAAAATCAAACACTGGCCCAACTCAGACGGGCTGATTTTGTACTTCAAATCAAACAAAGCAGCCTGGCCCGACTGGACCTGGCTCTAGCTGGCCACAGCCTAGCTCACGGGCCAGGCCACCCTCGGGCCCTATATCAAACGCGCCCTGAAAGGCCATTTCAGCTTTCGACCTCAATACTGCATCAGCAGTTCAGCACACAGCGGAACAACACTATATAGAACCAAAATATCTCAAACAAAGGGAGCTAGCCGAACATGTGCTATTTTCTCCCAAGTATGGATTGCACCTTCACCCGGACAGAGGCCATTTCAGCTTTCGACCTCAATACTGCATCAGCAGTTCATTACACAGCGGAACAACACTATATACAACCAAAATATCTCAAACACATGTGCTACAATCATCTGCTCCTTGTGGCTGTGTCAAACAAGAGACAAGGTAGGAATGCTAATGTTCTATGCTTCCAGGTCATTTGATGCCACCAGCTTAAGAAGAGCAAAACAAAACTCCCAGTGTTTCGATTCATGTTTCCTGTAGTTACAGTGAACTAAGGGGTATAATAGAAAATTCCTCCCCAAAATAAATCTGAATCTGTTGAAACTAAGTGTGGTTGCCATTCGGTATTGCCAATATCAACAGTAAGAATGTGACCAGTAAGAATGTACAGCTTGGAAAATCCATTCGGTATCCTAGTCATTTCAGCAATCTGAAAATCTGAAAAAAAAAGCAGGAAAACACAGGATCAGTATTGCCAATACATTTGGAACTCCAAAGGAGTCACAGATTAAGATAAGAAAGACATAATAAAGAACTAAAATGATCTCATGTATGTACCACAGGAGACAAAAAAAATGTAGGTGTAATTTGTGAATAACATTGTGCAATTTAAAGTTCCCTAAATTTGCTTGCAGCTTAATGGTTTACTCTAGTGGAGTACTTTTACCATGCATATTCTTCAACAGAAGTTAAAAAAAAAAACTGCAACATCGACATCTTGCAATCAAACTAAGTAAAAATTGAGCCCTTCAGCTTAGATGTTAACAGTAGTATGAGGACATAAACAATTTTAATACTTATAACAGACCAGAATGCCAAACAAAGTTACATGAACAATATAACCAAGTTGCCCAGAACAAAAATACTCCAAAGCAAAATTCCAAGTAAAATTGTATGACATTTTATCTAATTATTTAGAGAAGTAGAAACAATCTCATTGGAAAGCATCCTGACCACTCAAATCTCCAACCAGGCTTCTATCTCTGAATTCAGAAATGCTGCTACTTACCATGAAATTGGAGACATGTGAAAATGAAGAATGTTTCAATGTAGTATGCAATTCTCTAAAACCCCCAAGTCTTGGGTTTGCACTGCTCAGTAATAATAAGTTTTGGGTTTGCACTGCTTTGCTTAAACTATATTAAAAAAAATGCTACAGAAAACAAAAATATAGATTTAGAGCTCCTAACAAGGAACAAGTAATGTGTCTAGTGTTTATAAAGCATAGCCGCACTTGTTTATAAAAGCAAACGAAAATGGTTTTGTACCAGAAGACATGGAATCACACCACTTTCCTAATAATGTGGGGTCACATCACTATTTCTAAGTACCAAATCAACTGTAGTTTAACTGAACTGAACAAGAAAAAGTCAGGCAGAATGGTGCAACAATGAGATGATAATTAATATAACAATATGTGACTACAAGTTTAGAAGGTCCCAAAGGGCTTCTGTAGTCTGATCCATGAGTACTCACGGATTCTAGACAAACTGAAGCCTAAATGGTGAGCAGCCTTTTTTGTTGAGGGAATCGAATGGTAACCAACTTTCCACCAAAATAACATAACAAAGAACTAACTATATATCATCCTGTTACCATGTTATTTATGTGTAAATACAATAAATTACCTTGTAATTTGGAGGTGAAGAGAGCACTTGTCCTCATGCCTCGTCATCCAGATCCATGAAACTGAAATAGGAAAGAAAGTGTGTGAAGATAGAAAATTAATAGGGAAACACAGCAAGTGAGAGACAAACCTCCAATTACGCTTGCTTCATGGCATGCCAACTGAAGCTCATGCAACAAGGGCTGAACTGCAGCCCTGAAACTTTGGTGAGCCTCTGAAAAATTGTGCATGATGGAAAACTGATACATGTAAGCCTCAAGGTGTCCCTGGGCACACATCAACTTGGTCTGTGCTTTCTCTACTGAAGAATAAGAGTCAGTCTCTTGAAAGCCTATATCTGTAAGAGTATCGAAAAGTCTTAGCATTGTCTGAGGGGGATCTTCTTCATCAGCGTAATCGATGCTTGGGTCACAATGAACACATCCCGCCTCATAGATATAAGCATGCATTTTAGGGTAAAGAGAATGAATCACATCATGGGGATCAATATCTGAAAGGGGAAAAAGACAGTAAGCATAAAATTTGTTGAGAAACATGACGGGAGCATGAGACAAAAGTAGATCACTCACTACTTTGGTACGAAGCAAAGATCAGCTCTCTCTTAGCCTGCTCAAGGTTATTTTCCAAGGCTTCGCGCATATCAGCTGATGGATAATGCAGAAGCTTCTCACATGTTTCGAGCTGACTGATGATATCCTCCATTGGATCAGACATGAACATAAAGAGGCACTGCTTTTCCGCCTTTGCCCATAAAATGCTGTAGTTTGTCACCACAAACCGAACTGCAACTCCCAGATCCTGAAATGTTATAGAACCCTCTTTTCTTTCCCAATCAAATTCTTCATCATCCTCTTCATCATTAGCTTCATCGAAAAGCCTAGCCAACCCAAGGTCAACAACCACACTTTCATTTCTAGCTTTCTTAGCTTCTTTCATTTTCAGGTACTCAAGGGCTTCAGCGAAAGTATAAGGTAGAATGTCAGGTTCATTGACAAGCTTGTGAAGCTTATAAGCATCAACTAGGGGCATATAGGGCATCACTATCACATGAAGCTCACTCTGCTGCTGAGCATCAAGGGCACAATCATTCCAGAACATCCTACAAGCTTGAACAAATGTCTCATACTGTGATACCTTTATCCATTTGCAACCCACTTTAACCATGAGATGGTGCGATAACATGGTCCGGTGTGAGGTGAAGCCAGTCAGGGACATTCACCAAGAAGCAATCCTTCGGCACCTTGTGCCGGTACCTCACATGAGCCACTTGGAGCAGGTCCGGTGCCATGACCTACAGTGGTGGAGACATTCCAGAAATGAGGCAAATGAGGTGCTAAATACGCAAAAGATCAAGCTAAATAACCCCATATCTTACTAGTGCTCAATTGTGTTAATAATAATATCAATTAATAATAATATCAAGAAGCTAGTAACTAAACATGCACTTAGAACGAAGCCTATGGACCAAATTACAAGAGTGAGGCAATGTGTGAGCTGAGAAGTTTAGGCTGCTACTGTGCATGTGCTCTGGACAAGCTATTGAAGATTAGCGACCAAGCGAGTACTGATCTATAATCTAAACAAAGATTTGTATTATTGCTTGGTTTTTCCACCACGGTAAAACTAAATTTCATTATGACAGTAACGAAATTTCAACATTAACAGGTTCAAAGTGCCAAATCCCCAAAACATCTTTCCACCTCCCTCAATGTTTGATGTTTCTGATAGTCAAGAGATCAGCCAACATGGGCCAAAACAAACTAACAAACAGTGCTAGCAGCGTTTAATACCACCCAGAGAGAAGCACCCAGCAAAGACCGAAAAAACACTTTCAGGATTATTGCTTGGTAATAAGCTTAACCCGTTCTTCAGACTAATCCCGTCTCTTACCTGACTTGCCGCAAGCCAATTCTACACGATCGAAGGCCCCCACCCCACGCGGACAACCCCCGCAAGCGCCTACCCTATCTGCTCTCTCTCCGCCCCTAGGGTTTAGGGTTTAGGTTCAGGGAACTGGTGTGACTAGAACGCGATGCGACGAGGTATTCACGGAGGCAAAGAGGAGTGGAGGACGGAGATTACGGCAAGGTGGCAGAGCAGACGGCGTCGACAGGGATGGGGCGGCCGGCGGCGGAGAAGCGAACACCGGGGGCGGTGCGGAGAGGCGGACACCGGGGGCAGGGGCGACTGCGACTCTGCAATGCGGGAGGCCCGCCGCAAGAGGAAGTAGTAGCCGTAAGGGGGGCTTGGGGTTGGGGCGGGGCGGCGGTTATACCACTTTGATTTTGGAGGATCATGCAACGGCGGTCATTTTCCAAAATTCCATCTAACGGTGATGTCACTGCAAAAGTCATGAATTCATTACTAAACCATTTCCTTCAGTCACAAATAGTTGATGCTCCGACCAAGATCCAGGCAAAATTTTGATAGTTTGAACCTCTTAACTTTGATCAAATTTATAAAAAAAGGTACGAATATTTATGATACCAAATAAATATTATTGGATTCGTCATGGAATGTACTTTGTGTAACACCCCTGGTGTTACGATAACTAAAACCTGCCATGTCATCATAATTGCATGCGAATCATCCCGCATAAATTTATTATTACTATGCATCACTAAAATAATTTTATTTCCACATATGGTTGTGCATAGTTAATTTAGAGTGATTTGTTGTATGAGCGCTTGTTTGAGTATATAGGGTTAAATCAAATTAGAGTTTCAAGTCGGGATCAATTAAAAACCCTAATCGGACCCGAAACCCTAAATCAAAAACTAAATAGAATCAAAGGTTGAGCCTTAAACAAAAGTTGTAAATATTTAAAAGTTGAGCAACTTCTATTTTGGGCAATTTTGAAGTTATTAAAAATAATTTCAAATAAAACCTCAATTCATGCTTTAAAGTTGAGTTAAAAATTAATTTCAAAAACTAAACGGAACATGATGAAAGTGATTTAATAAAAATTATAGATATTTTAAAATGGGACAACTTTCATTTTTAGAGATTTTGAAGTTTACCAGTGTAAATTTAAATTAAACCCAAATTAGTGTTTGTTTATTCAAATTTAAAATGCTCTTTCAAAAACTATCAATAATTTGGGCAAACTCCTTTAATAAAAGTTGTAAGAATTTTCAATTTGAATAACTTTTATATTTGGGTATTTTGAACTTTTGCATTGAAATTTCAAATTAAACCCTAATAAGTGTTTTAGAATTTAAATTTGAAATGCTATTTCAAAAATCATTAATAATCTGACAAAACTCTTTTAATGAAAGTTGTGGGGCTTAATAAATAGAACAACTTTTATTTTTGCAGATTTTTAACTTATTGAGCAAAATCTTGAGAATTTGATTGGATTTGAAATGAAATTTAAATTGACCTTTTACCCCTTTTTGAATTACTCAAAATTCATTCCAAATTTGAAAAAGGTCCAAAAACTAAAGTTGTTCAGATTTGAGAGTACTACAACTCGTATTTTGAAATATTTTTGGGTTAGTGCTCAAAATCTTGAGAGTTTGGTCAAAAACCGAATCCTAGGGAATCCTATGCTACAGTGCTCTGCCCCCCTTCTCTGTACTAGCCATGCTGGGCCACCCCGTCACGCCGCGCTTCCCACCGGCGTTGCCCGGGGCCGGCCGGCCACCTGTCTTCACCAACGCCGGGCCCGTGGGGGTCCTCTCCACGCCGCACCACCTTGCCTTGCCCTACAAAACTTGAGTCGGTTGCCGCTGCTCTCTCCTCTTCCCTTTCTCTTTCACTGCCGACCGAACGTCATTGTTGGCAATTCATCGTGCCTGCTCAATCACCATCCAATTGCTCACGCGTCCTGCTCCTTTCAGCCCTTGTGCTTAGTTTGAGCCCGTTCTTTTCGCTTTTGGTCTCCTGGGTCGTCCACTCGGCATCGTCGTCCTCGCGGCGGGTCGCCATGGCCGCTGAGCTCGCCTCAACGCGGCTAGCCATCTACAGATAAACTCCCTACCTATTTTATTGTGTTTTGGACTCTCCTTGACCTTGTGGTTCTGACCAGTTAGATGGTTTCCCTTTTTGTGCTTTGAACTCGTCGGAACGAAGATCTTGCCACCGGAGCACGCCACAGCTTCCGCCGTCAACGTCGACGAGGCACCTCCAGCCATCCTCCGGTCCATCCAGCGCGTGCACGAGGCTCAAGGTGAGGCGCTTATGCTCTAGGACCCTTTTTTTTAACCCTACCGGACCGAGGTGACCGGAACACCACGCGCCGTCGCTTCCAGCTCTGCCGAGCTGCCATGGTGATGATCAAGCTTTCGCGAAACCCTAGACCGGTCAACCAAACCCATAGTTAGGTCCACCGTAGATGGGGGAGCACGCAGGTGGGTTTGCCCTCGCCGGAGGGTCACCGGCGGTGAGCCACCGTGGCCGCAGTCGCCAGCTGCGCGGGCGGTCGACGCCTGGAGAAGAGAGGGAGAGCTACGGGCCGAGTGGGCCGTGCTAGGCGGCCCAGTTGCACGGGTGAGTGCTGTGAGTAAGGGGAAGGGTGCTGGGCCGCGCTTTGGGCCAGGTAGGCCGGCCCAGTGTGCTGGACACCGTGACAGAACCGACCAATTTATACGAGATTAAACATGATTGCCCCCGTTTAACACGTTGGCACACACATATTCTCTCTCATATAAACCCGGTAGTCCGCCGAGTATCATGAAGGACCTCGGTAAATCAACTTACAACAGGATCGTACTGATTAAGGAAACATCATATTACAAGCACAGAGTTCACAGCGGAAATTTATTACAAACATAGTAAGATAGTTATTACAATACCAAGTTTAAATAATATACATGAATGCTCTGGTTTTGAAAACCACTTATTTGAATACTCTGCCATACTCACTTTATATCTCCATACATAGCAAAGGAGAGTATAAGATATATGACCATGCCCTGTGGTCTTTACTCCTCTGCATCCACGGCAGGGTTATTACAAGTAAGGCAATAGCCTTCATACAGCATATCACCTGCAACGTTGGGAATAAAACCCTAAGTACTCAATTGTACTCAGCAAGACTTACCCGTCAGAGAGTAAATAAAAAGACTTTCAAGGGTATGCAAGGCTTTATTTGGTGGGGTTCATGGGGTAGCATATTTTGCGGAAAAGCTTACTATCATATATCTTTAGTTCAAAGTTTTAACTACCAACTTATCATGGAGCTAAGTAGAACTACATTAGCAAGCTTTTATAAAGTGAATCACATAGTAATAATTGATAGGGAAAGAATCTCATTCTCATACCAACATTTTATAATGAGTTGTTGCTACGTTTCTGGCACATGGATAAGTTTCTCCTAACCGAGAGAGACGGTGATTCGAATCGATTTACACCAGCTGGGTAAGCCCGTATCACACACCCTTACGAACCCATTCAAAGTTCGTATTGTGTTGGGTAGCTTTTCACTCTATTCGGGATACCGTGGGCTTGATCCATAGTGCAAGGCTCAGGGGACAGCCAGTTCCAGGACGCTCAGGCTGTGCCTGCCCTTGGTCAAACCCTGTCCCACCGCACATCCTTTCTCTCCACCAGCGATGCACTGCAGTTCAAATCCCAGCCCGACTAGTAGTGCTATAGCTTCACGGTCGAAACGACTTATTCGGCCGTTATGTGAAGGTACGTTCAATCTTAACCATTGACCGAAATACAAATTAGTTCCTAGTCAAGTTACACAGGCAGGATCCCAAAGGTGCATGTCTGATCGACATCAATGACCATAATGGCACACCATATCCCGTCTGAAATTCATATCTCATGATTCTTTCTCAATATCCATTCACCTGATTTACTAAGCATGGCTAAGTATAAGACTAACCAATACTAGTATTATCAAGAAACTCTCCTCTCTAAACAAGGTAGGTAATGCATCAACGATTTAACTATAACTCATCAATTTAATGCGTAAACTGTAATTAAATAATACTTAATTGAAATTTCAAAACATAGATAGAAGGGTGATAAAATGTCCGGGGCTTGCCTCGGCGAAAGATAGAGGGTCCGTGATTAGGACACTCCGGAAGTAAGTCAATATTCAGTTCTTCGCCTTCGGGTGACAACTCCTGTGGGTTCTCCTCGACTATCTCGTACTCGACGAGATTTTCCTCTTCCAATCCTATATGTATGAATAGGATGTATACATGAAAATAATGCACCATGATATGCTAGATGATAACGATATGATGACATGATGTGTGGTGAGATGCATTCATGTGACCTTAGTTTGCACAATAGGGTTTTAGGTTGGATTGGTCACATGAAATGATAATCTTGTTTTTATTTATTTTACTGAGTACGTGCATATTTCTTCTCCGGTAGAGAAGTTTACAATCCTACCAAGTAACACTTGAATAGGCATGACATGTTATTCACGATAAAGTTGCAAGCCAACAAAACCTATTCCTATTTGCTTAATAAAGCATAAAATGTTGGTTTTTTTATTCATAAGGCAAAGTTAAACTAGCAAAGTACTACTATTGCCATGGAACAGCAAGGGTGGGTGTTTCATGGTCTTCAAACAACATGCAAAAATCACGTTAATTTAATTATGCATCAATCTCATGTTTTAAGTGCTTTATTTATTAAAGAAAAACACTATTTAAACTAGGTTTAAAATAGTTGTAACAGTGGAAGTGTTCAAAACAGTACCAAACTTTTTGTGAAGATAAACAGTAGCACTAATAGTATTCACACAAATTTTTAGAATTTTTGGAATAATATTCTAAGCTATAAAAATCACTAAGTGTTCCATTTATTAATTAAAAGGATGATTTCTAGTTTCTGTTAAAAGTATAGAAAATGCCTAACTAATATTTTTCTATGAAAATTCATGTTATATAGAACATACATATAATTTTTCATGATTTTATCACTAGTAAATAAATAGTTATAAAAATAACAAAAATAGCTACTATTCATTTTAATAGGAAATGAATAAAATGAAATAAAAAGAAAAACAGACATGGGCTCGAATTCGGCCCAGCTCGGCCCAAAGGCACAGAAGCGGCCCAGGCCGGCCTCCCGCGCGTGCACTGCTGCTCTTGCAGAAAAGACCCTCGGTTTTTGAAGAAACAACCCGCGCTCCATCATAATACTATTCAAATGAGTCTATGAGTTTGCAAATAGCCCCCTAAACTTGTTCCTATTCTAAAACGCTGGTCCCTGGATTTTCCCCCGTGTTGACCGACATTGCCGCGACCTTGACCGGCAGTCGCCCGTCGATCCAAGGCATCTCCGGTGACACCGATGCCATATACGTGCTACTGATGACCACCCGCGTCGATTGAACTAGGTTAGAGACTCGGACGTGGACTGTGGCTACGGTGGTGACGAGCAGAGCGGCACGGCGGCGCTGGTCACCGTCACGCTCGTCGGTTCGGTTGTTAACAAGCTCAACCGAGCATTTTTTAGCCTTGTGATGATCTGGTGAGGCTCTAGGGTTGGTTTTCGGGGCTTGGTTAAACAGTGGTGGGATCCTAACGCGTGCGTAGTGGCTGGGCAGCGAGGACACGGTAATGGCATGCCCTGTTCCGGCTAGCTGAGCATGGTAGCATTTAGGATTCTTGATGATATAGTTTCTACGGCTCAAATACAGTATAAAACACAAATTGAAACGCACTGAAACAAAGTAGAGAGTGTTGGTCTAGTGCATCCGCGTGGTATGCATGAAAAATAAGAGTACAGGGGCGGCGAGCGAGTACTGGGAGCTCACCAGCGGCCTAACGGCGACGAGGTCGGGTTCGCTGGATAGCGCAGCTCGTGGAGAAGCTTTGTGTGCAAGCAATTTGGAAATGGTGCAGTGGTTACGGCCAATTTTGCCGGCGACCCGAGGCGGTTCACCGGTGAGCCGAGAGAGAGGTGAGGAGGATTGTGGTGAGCTCGTCGGCTTTTATAGGCACGGGCCGTGAGGGGGACATGGTCAGCGAGTTCGCGAGCTCGGCTACGCGTCCAGGAAGGTGTAAAGATGGCCGAGACGATGAGAAGACGCCGGCGGCACCACCTCCTCGCCATGAACAGAGAGAGGGCGGCAATGGCGAGCAGCCACCGCGAAGACAACCGGTTCGGGGCGTCTCCCAGAGGTTGACATCGTGCCTAGGGTTCTTAATTGCACTCTGGTGCGTGGCTAGGGAAGGTGTGGGCATCGGAGTGACGAGCAGAGCGGCGGCGACACCTCTCCGCCGGTGAACAGAGAGGGAGGGGCAACGGCGGGCCGCCATCGAGACGGAGGAAGAGCGATGGCGCTTCTCTTCGTCGCTGCCAGCAAGATGAAGTCCTTAACTGCGCCAGAGCCGTGACCGGGGCATCAAGGGTTCAGCGAGAGCGCCGGCGACACGGCGGCAGCGAAGGAGCAGCGGCCGGTATGGGCGAGCACATGTCATCTACTGTAGCAGCAAGGCTCAATTTCTCCCCTTTTCAATTAATCCTAAATTCATGTAACAACTCGAAAAATTATAAAAATAAAAGTTGTTCAAAATTTCGAATGCTACAACTTTGCTTTTTGAACCATACCCAAATTCTTTCTGAATTTTGAAATACAAATTTGGCCTAATAGAATTCATTTGCAATTTGATTTGAAATTCAAATTTTGGCTTAACAAATTCAAAAACTCACAATATGAAAGTTCTTCCAAATAATGAGCTTTAGAACTTTGCTTTTTACACTAAAATCATATTCTCAATATTTTAGAAACCATGATTTAATCCTTTGAATAGGTATTAATTTGATTTTTCTTTTAATTTAAAGTAAATCAAACTTGGGGTTTCAAGATCGCCTATTTAAGATTGGATTTAGGTCTACGTTGTTAAATCAAAGTTGTAGTAAATATTTTTCGCTATCACTTTTATTTAAGGTCTAAACTCATAATAGGCTTGGAAAATAAAATCCTATTTTAAATCAACTTTAGGCTTTATTAATCCAAATGCATTTTTATTCCAACCAAAGTAAGTTTTAGCATTATTTGTTCAAGCAATAATATTAACTTTCTTCAATGATGAATTTAGGTTGATCAAAATTACTCAAATAAATAGACCCTAATGTTCATCACATAATTATAATGAATAGTAAAAAATATCATGTGATGATGATGAATGCTTATGCAAATGCAAATAGGTGATTAACACCTAGGGTGTTACAGCTCCTTCCCCCTTACAGAAATCTCGTCTAGAGATTTAGAGAAAGTTACCATTTTGAAAAGAAGGCGGGGTAAGCTGTTCGGAGAAAATCTTCTCGCTCCCAAGTAGCTTCTTCTTCAGTGGAATTGTTCCATAACACCTTATAAAACTTTACGACCTTCCTACGAGTCACTCTTTCACTTTCTTCCAAAATTCTCACAGGCTTTTCTTCATAGGTCAAGTCCGATTCTAATGTAACATCATCCAAATCAACGACTTCGGCTAGCGCTCGTAGACATTTCTTTAATTGTGAGACATGAAAGACATTGAATATGGCACTCATTCTTGGTGGAAGTTTTATAGCACAAGCAACTTCTCCCTTCCTCGCTAGAACTCAGAAAGGTCCTACATAGCGAGGGGCTAATTTGCCTTTTATTCCAAATCGACTTTCTTTCTTCATGGGTGAGACTTTTAAATACACAAAGTCACCAACTTCAAAATGTAATGGTCTCTTTCTTTTATCAGCATAACTTTTCTGGCGAGATTGGGCAGCTTTAAGATGAGCTCGAATTGTTTGGATTCTTTCTTTGGCTTGTTTTACAAAATCAATGCCATAATACCTTCTCTCTCCGGGTTCTACCTAGTTTAAAGGAGTTCTACATTTCCGACCATAGTGTTTCAAATGGGGCCATTTTAATGCTTTCTTGATAACTGTTGTTATATGAAAATTCAGCTAATGGTAACCATTCTTCCCATGAATCTGATGAAGAAAGTACACAAGCTCTTAATAAGTCTTCTAAGATTTGGTTTACTCTCTCAGTCTGACCAGAAGTTTGTGGATGATAGGCAGAACTTCTGATAAGTTTTGTGCCCATATATGAATGTAGCTGTTCCCAAAAAGGGCCATAAACTGTCCTCCTCTATCCGAGATAATCATCTTTGGAATTCCATGTAAACGCAAGATTTGTGAGATATACAAATCCGCGTATTTCGGTGGTCTGTAACTATCTTTAACATGTATGAAGTGGGCAGATTTGGTGAGACGATCTACAATCACCCATATGGAATTGTGTCCCTTTTGGGTTGTAGGCAGACCAGTTATAAAATCCATACTGATCTCCTCCCATTTCCATTCGAGAATGGATAATGGTTGGAGTAGTCCAGTTGGTCGTAAATGGTTTGCTTTCACCCGTCCACACACATCACAGTGAGCAACATATCGTGCTATCTCTTTCTTCATTTTGGTCCACCAAAATCTTGGCTTTAGATCTTGGTACATTTTGCTACTTCCCGAGTGAATTGATAGATTAGATAAGTGAGCTTCAGATAAAATTTTCTCTCTTAACTTCTCATCCTTAGGTACGACCAAACGATCATCAAACCATAGTACTCCATTTTCATCTACTCGGAAATGTTTATCTTTTTTCCCTTGTATTTTTTGCTTGAGGTGAAAGATACCACTGTCAGTCTTTTGACCATTTATAATTTCATTTTTCAGTGTACAGCTAACAATTAGGTTACGGAGTACAGCAGGATGCAAAAGGTTAAAGCTTCCTTTTGAGGATACATCTGTGTAATGGCAATGTGCTTTTCTACTGAGAGCATCTGCAACTACATTGGCTTTTCCGGGGTGATAGTGTACCTCCAAGTTATAATCCTTGATTAATTCCAACCATCTCCTTTATCTCATGTTCAACTCTGGTTGAGTAAAAATGTATTTGAGGCTTTTATGATCAGTGTAGATATGGCATATATTTCCTAACAGATAATGTCTCCAGATTTTTAAGGCATGAACTACGGCTGCTAGTTCTAAATCATGAGTAGGATAATTTTTTTCATGCTTCCGTAGCTGTCGTGAGGTATAGGCAATGACTCGACCTTCTTGCATCAAGACACAGCCGAGACCAATGCCTGAAGCATCACAATAGATATCGAAAGGTTTGGTTATGTCTGGTTGTGCTAGAACAGGGGCAGTGGTCAATAGTTGCTTTAAAGTGTGGAAAGCTTCTTCACACTTAGTTGTCCAGACAAACTTCTCATCCTTTTGCAACAATCTAGTCATTGGCTTGGCAATTCTGGAGAATTCTGGAATGAAACGTCGGTAGTTACCGGCTAAACCAAGAAAGCTTCTAACTTCAGTGACTGTGGTTGGGGCTTTCCAATCTAGTACCTCCTGTACTTTACTGGGGTCTACCGAGATTCCATTTTCGGATAAAACATGGCCTAAGAATTTGACTTCATGAAGCCAAAATTCACATTTTCTAAATTTGGCATACAACTGATGCTCTCTGAGTCTGGATAAGACTATTCTTAGATGTTCAGCATGATCTTCTTCATTTTCAGAGTATATCAGGATATCATCAATAAACACTACTACGAACTTGTCCAACTCAGCCATGAACACTGAGTTCATCAAGTACATGAAATGAGCAGGTGCGTTGGTAAGACCGAAAGACATTACCAAATACTCATACAGGCCATAGCGTGTAGAGAAAACAGTTTTGGGAATATCTTCAGGCCTTATCTTTATTTGATGATAGCCTGACCTTAGATCAATCTTAAAGAACACTTTTGCTCTTGCTAATTGATCAAACAAGATGTCTATCCGAGGCAAAAGATATTTGTTTTTGATGGTCACTGCATTAAGAGGGCGGTAGTCTATACACATTCTTAAGGTCTGGTCTTTCTTTTTCACGAACAAGACAGGACATCCCCACGGAGATGAACTAGGTCGAATCAAACCTTTATCCAATAATTCTTGCAACTATTTCTTCAATTTGGCTAGTTCATTTGGTGGCATCCTATATGGCTTTCTAGAGATAGGAGCAGTACCTGGAACCAAATCAATAGCAAACTCCATGTTTCTGTCGGGTGGTAGTCCAGGTAATTCATCAGGAAATACATTCGGAAACTCACATACCACCGGAATATCTTCTAGTTTATCAGTTTTAGTAGCATAGGATATGTACTGAAGTTGTGGGTTTACAGAGAGTGATAATTGAGAAGTACTACCATCAGGTGCTTCCAACTGGAGCGTCTTATTGGTAGTATCAAGGATCACTTTATGTTCCTTCATCCAATTCATACACAAAATGATATCCAAACCCAAATTTGGTAGCACAATTAGATGAGCCAAGATTTCTTTTCCTCCAAAATTAAGTTTTGCACTCCAAACTATATGGTTTGTATCTGTTTCAGCCCCAACTGAATTGATTACAAAACCACTTCTCAATGTGCTAATTTGGAACTGATGCTTGAGTGCAAATGCTTGATTTATTAATGAATGTGATGAAGCGGAATCAAACAAAACAAGTGCAGGCATATTGTTTATAGAAAACATACCAGTGGTCACTGGTTCTCCTTCAGGGATTTCTTCCACAGTGGTATAGTGGACACGCCCAATGCGTGCACCTGTAGCCTGCTTCTTGTTACCGGATGACTTATAACTAGTCTTTTGTTTTGCTTGGTTCTGCTGATTTGGCTGGGTTGATTGATCTTGCTTCAGGGAACGACAATCACGAGCATAGTGTCCTATTTTTCACAATTGTAACATGGAAAGTTCCTAGGACCTCCCTGATATCCTTTCTGTGCATACCCCTGGTATGACTGCTGTCGCTGATTGTTCTGCTGATACTTTTGCTGCTGCTGAGGGGGTTTATACCGCTTGGCAGGTGGGCGATATTGAGGTTTTGACACCAATTGGGTTTGCCTAGGCTGTGAAGCTGCACCACCGATGTATGGCGCCTTACGCTTCCTGTCTTCCCTACACAGGCGAATCTTGTTTTCCAGAGTGATAGCATCACTAATCAACTCATTATAAATGGCATACTTGGAAAGAGTAAGTTCTTTTTGTAGTTTTGGGGTCAATCCTCCAATGTAACATTCAATCTTTTCTTTTCTGTATCAACATGTTCTGGGGCATACTTGGACGATGATTGAAAGCATGAGTGTATTCAGTTACAGTCTTGGTACCTTGGACTAATTTCAGAAATTCATTCAACTTGATTTTCATCAATCCCTTAGGGATATGATGGCCTCTAAAGGCTTCCTTGAACTCATCCCAAGTTGGTTTAGTTCCTTCTGGCAGGGCTTTCAGATGGTTGGTCCACCAAGTACCAGCTGCACCGTGAAGATGGTGAGCTGCAAACTCAGCCTTCTATTGCTCAGTGCAGTTGAGAAGACGAAATGTCTGCTCAATTGTGTTTAACCACTCATCAGCTTGCAAGGGTTCTTCAGCTTGGGTAAACACTGGTGGTTTAGCATCTAGAAAATCCTTATAGTTGCTGAGTTGGTTTTGTCCATCACCGTGACGATTCTGACATCCCGGTGTGGTATTCTGGGCAATTCGGTTTAGAGCAGCTTCCATATTTTCCTAACCACCCAACAGCCGAGCTAGCACATCGGCTGCAGTAGGTGGTGTTGGAAGTTTTGATGGTTCAGCATCATCATCATCATTATGACCATTTGTACGGGTGCGAGGCATCTGTAGTGAACACAAATGTTTTTAGTTATGATGTTATGTGCAAAAGTTTTGATCTTATCTTCATCCATATTAGAGGAAAAGCTATACTGGATTTATGAACAAGGCATAACATGAAATAACACTGCATATCTTTATTAACAGGGCCTCCAAGTGCTCGTTTTATTGAGTTCAACTTCTCACTTGTTGCAATATGTTACATGATTACACAACTTATTTCGTTACATTACCTTTTTACATGATCTTATTCAAACTAGTACTTATTACATGAAGTCTCTCTAAAACTCGCCTCTTGAGTCATTTGGATAGTCATCATCTAAGCTAGTCTCTGTTTGGTTATCAGGTACAGCTTCAAATTCTCCATCTGATTCTTCAGAATTAGATTCTTCACCAAATCCTTCTGGTTCCATTATATCTCCAAAATCTTCTTCTCCAAGTACTCCGACTGGAGATTGCGCTGGCAATGCTGCAACATTCATTGCATTGAGCTCGTTTTGGAGATTTTCGATCGTTGCATTTGCTTCATCTAGCTGCACCAGTAGGTCTTGCTCGAAGAACTCTACATTCTGAATGGCTTCAGCAGCTTCCTCTCTAGCAGCATCCCTTTCGGCTTCAACTGTGGCAGCATGTGCTACGGCTTCATTTCGTTGCTGTTCCACCAAAGCTGCTTGACCTAAATAGGTAGTCATTTGGTGGTTTATTTCTAACTCTCGTTGGCCTGCTTGGGCGATGGCTTAGTTAACCTGGTTTTTGGAGTCTTCCCATAAATTTTCGGTGATATTCAACTCAATATTGTTAAGGCTGTACATACGAAGTCAAAAATCATGGGACTCCTCTCTAGCATGATGCATCTTGGTCATGGCAATCAGGGCACCGGCAGATGTGACAAGGTAGGGACTATAGCCAGCTTGATTTTCATCAGTGAATGTAGCAATGCGTTGACACCAAGCTGCATTATGGAGGTCTTGTGGTGGGAAGAAACATATGGATGTATCTTTTATTTCTTCAGTATGTTCTTGACAGATCTTTTGTAGCATCTCAAAAGCTGCTACTGGACCTGCTTCCCACTCATTGGCACCATCTTTCTCAATTGTCCATGCTTGCCAAGATGGATTAATGGTGAGGGCTGGAACATGAAGCTTCAATGAACATCCCGTATTCCCATAAATCTGGGTTTGCTTCCAGCGGTATATTGGTGGATCAGTGTATCCTGCTAGCTCAACTACCCTCGAAAGCAATGCGGGAGTACCAAAGGGTTCTAGCAGAGTGCCTTCCTCAGTGTATGGTGTAGGTTCCATTTTCTATAAATATGGTAGACTTTTAAAATGATTTACTTAGAGAGAAATAGAATTTTAATAGTTGAGCCATATATAAGGGAAGGAGCTTATGCAATGAAGTGAATGAGCTTATTAACATGATGCATACTCGTCTTATTCATCCTCACACACCTCGATACTATTGGTATGGACGGTGGCATTCATGCGTGCCCTCAGGTTAATCGCAAACTACATGAATACTACACGATTCGTAGTTAGCGTACCTGCAGAATATTTCATTGCAGCCCAACCCCAACATAAATATATCAAATGTAATACAGCACAGTTTATACTCCATATATTGCTATATGGAGGCCGCCACTACCAATTGACCATCGGGCAGCAAGATGGTCGGCTACCTCTACCATTTGACCATAGGGTAGCAACATGGTCATTCTTACCTTGCTTACCTGAGCATAGAGGTATTTGATCAAAAGAAAATAAAATTGCAAGAAAGTAAATCTCCTCCCCAGTTAGTCTTACTTTACTTAGAGCCACCTGATAATACTTGGGCTTAACTGGAGATAGTGACTGGCAGAGTTTTGAATTTTTAACAAAAATAGGTTTTGCAAAATTAAGCCTTTTGTTTTTTAGTGTACTTGTAATGATATTACCCTTAATCACGCACTGATGCCAGCTGTGATAGCACCGACCAATTTATAAGAGATTAAGCATGATTGCCCCCGTTTAACACGTTGGCACACACATATGCTCTCTCATATAAACCCGGTAGTCCGCCGAGTGTCACGAAGGACCTCGGTAAATCAACTTACAATAGGATCGTACTGATTAAGGAAACATCATATTACAAACACAGAGTTCACAGCGGAAATTTATTACAAACATAGTAAGATAGTTATTACAATACCAAGTTTAAATAATATACATGAAAGCACTGGTTTTGAAAACCATTTATTTGAATACTCTGCCATACTCACTTTATATCTCCATGCATAGCAAAGGAGAGTATAAGATATATGACCATGCCCTGTGGTCTTTACTCCTCTGCATCCACGGCAGGGTTATTACAAGTAAGGCAATAGCCTTCATACAGCATATCACCTGCAACGTTGGGAATAAAACCCTAAGTACTCAATTGTACTCAGCAAGACTTACCCGTCAGAGAGTAAATAAAAAGACTTTCAAGGGTATGCAAGGCTTTATTTGGTGGGGTTCATGGGGTAGCATATTTTGCGGAAAATCTTACTATCATATATCCTTAGTTCAAAGTTTTAACTACCAACTTATCATGGAGCTAAGTAGAACTACATTAGCAAGCTTTTATAAAGTGAATCACATAGTAATAATTGATAGGAAAAGAATCTCATTCTCATACCAACATTTTATAATGAGTTGTCGCTACATTTCTGGCACATGGATAAGTTTCTCCTAACCGAGAGGGACGGCGATTCGAATCGATTTACACCAGCTGGGTAAGCCCGTATCACACACCCTTACGAACCCATTCAAAGTTCGTATTGTGTTGGGTAGCTTTTCACTCTATTCGGGATACCGTGGGCTTGATCCATAGTGCAAGGCTCAGGGGACAGCCGGTTCCAGGACGCTCAGGCTATGCCTGCCCTTGGTCAAACCCTGTCCCACCGCACATCTTTTCTCTCCGCCAGCGATGCACCGCAGTTCAAATCCCAGCTCGACTAGTAGTGCTATAGCTTCACGGTCGAAACGACTTATTCAGCCGTTATGTGAAGGTACGTTCAATCTTAACCATTGACCAAAATACGGATTAGTTCCTAGTCAAGTTACACAGGCATGATCCCAAAGGTGCATGTCTAATCGACATCAATGACCATAATGGCACACCATATCCCGTTTGAAATTCATATCTCATGATTCTTTCTCAATATCCATTCACCTGATTTACTAAACATGGCTAAGCATAAGACTAACCAATACTAGTATTATCAAGAAACTCTCCTCTCTAAACAAGGTAGGTAATGCATCAACGGTTTAACTATAACTCATCAATTTAATGCATAAACTGTAATTAGATAATACTTAATTAAAATTTTAAAACAGAGATAGAAGGGTGATAAAATGTCCGGGGCTTGCCTCGGCGAAAGGTAGAGGGTCCATGATTAGGACACTCTGGAAGTAAGTCAATATTCAGTTCTTCGCCTTCGGGTGACAACTCCTGTGGGTTCTCCTCGACTATCTCGTACTCGACGAGATTTTCCTCTTCCGATCCTATATGTATGAATAGGATGTATACATGAAAATAATGCACCATGATATGCTAGATGATAACGATATGATGACATGATTTGTGGTGAGATGCATTCATGTGACCTTAGTTTGCACAATAGGGTTTTAGGTTGGATTGGTTACATGAAATGATAATCTTGTTCTTATTTATTTTACTGAGTACGTGCATATTTCTTCTCTGGTAGAGAAGTTTACAATCCTACCAAGTAACACTTGAATAGGCATGACATGTTATTCACGATAAAGTTGCAAGCCAACAAAACCTATTCCTATTTGCTTAATAAAGCATAAAATGTTGGTTTTTATTCATAAGGCAAAGTTAAACTAGCAAAGTACTACTATTGCCATGGAACAGCAAGGGTGGGTGTTTCATGGTCTTCAGACAACATGCAAAAATCACGTTAATTTAATTATGCATCAATCTCATGTTTTAAGTGCTTTATTTATTAAAGAAAAACACTATTTAAACTAGGTTTAAAATAGTTGTAACAGTGGAAGTGTTCAAAACAGTACCAAACTTTTTGTGAAGATAAACAGTAGCACTAATAGTATTCACACAAATTTTTAGAATTTTTAGAATAATATTTTAAGCTATAAAAATCACTAAGTGTTCCATTTATTAATTAAAAGGATGATTTCTAGTTTCTGTTAAAAGTGTAGAAAATGCCTAACTAATATTTTTCTATGAAAATTCGTGTTATATAGAGCATACATATAATTTTTCATGATTTTATCACTAGTAAATAAATAGTTATAAAAATAAAAAAAATAGCTACTATTCATTTTAATAGGAAATGAATAAAATGAAATAAAAAGGAAAACAGACATGGGCTCGAATTCGGCCCAGCTCGGCCCAAAGGCACAGAAGTGGCCCAGGCCGGCCTCCCGCGCGCGCACTGCTGCTCTTGCAGAAAAGACCCTCGGTTTTTGAAGAAACAACCCGCGCTCCATCATAATACTATTCAAATGAGTCTATGAGTTTGCAAATAGCCCCCTAAACTTGTTCCTATTCTAAAACACTGGTCCCTGGATTTTCCCTCGTGTTGACCGACATTGCCGCGACCTTGACCGGCAGTCGCCCGTCGATCCAAGGCATCTCCGGTGACACCGATGCCATATACGTGCTACTGATGACCACCCGCGTCGATTGAACTAGGTTAGAGACTCAGACGTGGACTGTGGCTACGGTGGTGACGAGCAGAGCGGCACGGCGGCGCTGGTCACCGTCACGCTCGTCGGTTCGGTTGTTAACAAGCTCAACCGAGCATTTTTTAGCCTTGTGATGATCTGGTGAGGCTCTAGGGTTGGTTTTCGGGGCTTGGTTAAACAGTGGTGGGATCCTAACGCGTGCGTAGTGGCTGGGCAGCGAGGACACGGCAATGGCATGCCCTGTTCCGGCTAGCTGAGCATGGTAGCATTTAGGATTCTTGATGATATAGTTTCTACGGCTCAAATACAGTATAAAACACAAATTGAAACGCACTGAAACAAAGTAGAGAGTGCTGGTCTAGTGCATCCGCGTGGTATGCATGAAAAATAAGAGTACAGGGGCGGCGAGCGAGTACTGGGAGCTCACCAGCGGCCTAACGGCGACGAGGTCGGGTTCGCTGGATAGCGCAGCTCGTGGAGAAGCTTTGTGTGCAAGCAATTTGGAAATGGTGCAGTGGTTACGGCCAATTTTGCCGGCGACCCGAGGCGGTTCACCGGTGAGCCGAGAGAGAGGTGAGGAGGATTGTGGTGAGCTCGTCGGCTTTTATAGGCACGGGCCATGAGGGGGACGTGGTCAGCGAGTTCGCGAGCTCGGCTACGCGTCCAGGAAGGTGTAAAGATGAAACGACCTCGATTTCCACGAAGGGAAATCCACAGGCTCGAATTGTAATTCAACAGATTGCTTGGGACAATCCATGAAATTACCCATATCTCAGTTGTCACCAGGATCCATACAACGGTAATTAAGTCTTACATAAACATTTATACATCGCCACACTGGCGGAATCAACATTCAGAGAAGCTTTAGAAGATGCGGAAGCGATTCATCCTTCACGGCCAACTTGAGTGTAGCACGTGACCCTATTCCTCGTCATCATCTCCCTCGAAGTCGTACTCATTCTCGTCACCTGACAGCAAATTTATCAGTACGATTTGTACTGGCCACGGAGCCCACCTATGCAGCATTTGCTTTGTGGAAAGTGGATGCAAGGCTATACAAGCAGACCTATAGGCTGAGGTTTTCCTATGCAGCTGTAATCAATGTTTAATTAGTCAAGTTTTATCACCAGTTAACACCATCATCCCTTTTCCCATCACCACACCTCACATACCCACACCTCACTCTCATTCGACAGGCCCAACTCCCTCTCGGGCCTATCTCAGCGGCACACTACCACAACGGGTACACTGCCGGAAAAATGTTATCCAGGGGGAGAAAAGAATATGCTCTCATCTAATAGTGGTTGCAGAAAGATTAGGAAAGGTCCATAGCCAACGAGTTGGCTTATGTATCGATCGATCAACCATACACTCTGCAGAGGTTTTACTACTCACAAGATTAGCCATCATCGATGCTGTACAATCATCTAGGCAGAATTCCGGGTGCTTGCTTGCCTAGGTCGATGCCACCCTGCCACTCAGCCCTGGGACATTCCGGATCCAACACCATCACACTGAGACTGGGAGACGCAGTACCGGGCCCCATCAGTGGTACTGCGCATCTAGAACGGTACGGGAATCTGCCATCCGTCACCGTCCACCCTTATCACCTCTCAACCTAGCAGTAGTGGCACCACCCTACCAAGTAGTCCAGCCGTCTCCCGCCCATCAGAAGCGAGCGAGTAGCAAGGGAATCCAGATGTTTCCGGTCACTAGTCAGATCCTAGGTTGTGACCAAGCAGGCATCTCCACTTAGGGGATACTCTCCCCGTGCCATCACAGCACCTCCGCTCACGGGACTTCAATGCACATCCCGGAACCACCTCATAAGTCATTACCCGCCACAGGTATCTCTCGTGGGGATGCCCAGGTTGCACCCCCGGCACGAATTGCCCCACGGGCTTGTCTCACATCCCACTTGGTCGATATCAACCCTTACCACACACCCAAGACGCACGCAGCACTCTCTCCCAGTGGTTATAATCAGTTATGCACCGTCCCAATTCCACCACATAGCATATAGCATGTAGTAAGTAGTGGAAGAGTAACAGTAAATTAAGCAGCAGCTAACCTAACAGCGGATAGCAGGGTAAAGTCTTATCAAGGCAGGGAATTCAAATATACTACCATGCAACCAATCCATACATAATCATAAAGCAATAGCAACAATGTCATTTGCAATGCGTAAATAGGATCTAAGGATTTGGTGGGACGTGGCACCTTCGTAGTCGTCTCCTAGCTCCTGAAAGTACTCGTGGTCGTCTTCCTTAGTCAGATCCTCCTCCGGCTCTGAAATCGAACATGAAATAGTCGCGTCAGCGACTCCTATAGAGTATTTCAGAAAATTCCAATAAAATAAAGAGCCAAATGCACACAAACATAGTCTTAGATTGTAGATCTCATTTTTCTGAGAATTTTGATATATGGTGCGCAATTTTTGGACATCGAATGAATAAGTTATGAATTTCCGAAGATTATCCTATTTTCTGAAAATGGGAAAATTGGTCGGTTAATCTGGGGCAGCTCGGGATTGGTCCACGTGGCGCGCGGGTCCAGTAGTGCGGCATGTGGCGCCTCATCAGAACACAGACCCGATGGTCGCCCACCAGGTGTTCGATGCTGGTTCCCAGAGAGTCGCTGGCGTCGGCGTAGCTCGGCGGTGGTCGGGGGTAGCTAGGCGGTGGTCGGGGGTAGCTCGGCGGAGCTCGGCGTAGTTCGGCGGTGGTCGGGCGAGCTCGACGGTGGTCAGGGGTGGTTCCCAGAGGTCGGGGGTGGTTCTCAGAGGTCGGGGTAGCTCGGCGGAGCTCGGTGTAGCTCGGCATAGCTCGGCGTAGCTCTGCGGAGCTCGGCGGGGCTCGGCGTACCTCGGCGGGGCTCGGGCGAATCGGACATTTGGGCGCCGAGGGTGCTGCTCTCCCGAGCTCTCCTGGGGAGGCTCGGGCGAATCGGAGATTTGGTGCGCCGAGGGTGCTGCTCTCCCGAGCTCTCCCGGGGAGGCTCGGGCGAATCGGAGATTTGGTGCGCCGAGGGTGCTGCTCTCCCGAGCTCTCCCGGGGAGGCTCGGGCGAATCGGAGATTTGGTGCGCCGAGGGTGCTGCTCTCTCGAGCTCTCCTGGGGAGGCTCGGGCGAATCGGAGATTTGGTGCTAGCAGGGTTCCAGGGCGTCTGTTCAAGGCGGCGGTGTCTCTCCGGTGCGGCGGACGATGACAGGGCGGCAATGACCATATTTCGGCAAGACAGGGCTCGGCTTTCTAGCGGCGGTGCCGAGGCAGACTTGGCGAACCTCGTCGGCCTCTCTCCACAGCGCGAGGCGATCGGGGGTACTCGAAACGGATTTAGGCGAGGCGGATCGTGTCGGCGGCGATCACGTTTCCCCGAGAACGCACCTCTCGGTGTTCCGGGCTATGGAGGTTCGATCTCCCGCAACTAAGCTTGTCCGAGGTGGTCGGTGAGTTGGTGATCACGCTAGCGGGTCGCGGTATAGAGATGCTCCAGTCATCGGCGGCGATGTCGCCGCGACTGGGAGGTTCCGGCGGGGCTAAGGAGGTCTTCTAGGAGATGTATACGCGTCCAGGGTCTATGGCGATGGTATACCAACTACCAATTTTGGCTACCGAGATTCCCAAGGTGTTCGGTTGTGGCGGCGGCGTGTCGCCGACGATGGCGGAAGGCGGCAACGCGGCTACGACCATGTATTGGTTCAATCGAATGTGGTCTTGTCAAATTGGTGAGGCCAGAGAAGCGTGCAACACTCTAGTGGCGAACTTTAGCCATGGCATGGCCTTCTTTTGGCGACGGCTCGCGGCGGCGCTCCGGTAAGGTCGCGGCGCACGCGGCCAAGGCGATTCAGGCTTCCTCTAGCGCTTAGATCCGCGTAGCTAGCTCAAGGGGTCGTGGCGGTGCTCCACGACGCTCTAACCTATACGGGTGCTAGTCGGATTGCTCAGAACGGGTGATTCGGCGTCGGAACGCGTCGGTGGTGAGCGCGCTCCGCCGAGAACGCGTCGTGCTGCGTTCTCGGTCTAGCAAGCTTGTAGTCCGGGGGTTTCGGCCGGTCGAATGAGTGCATGGTGCAGGTGATCTTCCTGAGCCGGTAAAGGCTCGTGCCTGCGCGTCCCGTGGGCGGAACGCCATGGCAAAAGCAGGGCAAGGTTCGGACATGGCGTGCGATTGCTCACCGTGGTGTCGGTGAAGCTAGGATGGCGGTGCAGTGGCGAGTCGGAGCCGTGCAGAGCGTACGCAGTGCCGTGCCGAACCGCGACGGGGCTCCGGCTTCTCCTCCGTGTCCGGCACGGCGTGCTCCGCGGCGGCGGCGCTCCGGCAGCTCCTCCTCCTCTGCTCCGCCCTTCTCCCTCTCTCTCGGCTATGCGGTGGGGTGCGGTGGCTTGTGGAGCCGCAGCGTGGCGGCGGCGAGTGGGAATGGGCTAGGGCTCCTCGGGTGCTCCAATTTATAGGCGAGCTTGGCAACCCATGGCGGACGGCCGCGATTGATCTCGGTAGATCAGAGGGCTACGGCCGCTCGATGCTAGGGCTTCAGGGTGCACGCGGGCTCGCTTGGCGGCCAAGAAAGGAGGGGACAGGAGGGGGACAGCTCTGCAGGGCGTGGTGCTGTCGGCCGTGGGTCCGGGGTCACGCCATTCGCATGACCCTGTCGGCCACCGTCTTCGTGTGGAAGAGAAACAGTGGAAGGGGAAGGCGGCTGACAGGCGGGGCCGGGCGGTCAGCGGCTGCGGGGGAGCGGTGCGGATGAAACAGTCGCGCGCGTGTGCGGTGGGCGCGAGGAGAGAGGAAAAGAAAACGGGGCCGGTTGGGCCGGTTTGGGCTGGCCTAACTCTCTCTCCTTTTTCTATTTTCATTTTAGTGTATATATACATATATTGCCCATTTTAAATATTGAGTAAATACAAACATAAATTGCAATAAATCCCAAATGTGATGCATAGGTTATTATTCTATATGAATGGAATTTAAAATGCAAGCTATACTCCTTTATTTACCAAATTCATAATGAAACCTATATGCTTGCACAAGAAAAATGGGTTTTCATAATAAATAAATGAAAAATTTTAATTGGTTGGGATTTTTAGATTGTGTGGATTTTTAGGGTTGTTACAGTCCTCCCCCTCATTAGGATCTCGACCTCGAGATTCAGAGATAACGTACCCATCGAAGAGGTAAGGAAACATAATCCGCAAGTCAGATTCTTTCTCCCACGTAGCTTCCCTTTCAGTGTGATTGCTCCATTGTACCTTGCACATCGGAATGGTCTTGTTCCGCGTCTCCTTGGTATCCCGTGCCAAGATCTTGATCGGATGTTCCTTGTATTCAAGTGTGTCTTGCAGGTCTAATGCATCCGTAGGAACTTGCTCCTCGGGAAGCTTCAAACACTTCCTTAATTGCGAGACATGGAACACGGGGTGTACTCCAGATAATTCCTCCGGTAGTTCCAGCTTGTAAGCAAGCTTTCCAACCCTTTTACAGATCTTGTATGGCCCAACATATCTTGGTGCCAATTTCCCTTTTACGTGAAATCTGACGGTGCCACGAAGTGGAGATACCTTGAGGTAGACATAATCCCCAACCTTGAACTCAAGCTCTCTACGTCTTCTATCTACATAGCTCTTTTGCCTACTTTGTGCAATCCTCAAATTTTCTCTGACCTGTGCTACGCCTTCCTCTGCTTCTACAATCTTAGCAGGGCCAAAGAAGGCTCTCTCTCCGGGTTCTGACCACATTAGCGGGGTCCTGCAGGGTCTCCCATACAATGCCTCAAACGGTGACATCTTGAGGCTCGTGGCCGGCGTGCCTGGAGACGAGAGGAGTACTGTGCTCTCGGGTGGCGTAGGACCAGTTCAGAGGTAGGAAAAGCCGTGGTAGGCGGGGTTGGTATATGCAAGCTTGAGTGCTACATATGCAGTGTGGGTAGGGATCCCCAGCTGGGTACTAATCGATTCGAATCGTCGTTGCTCCTCGGATATGGATACTCGATCCTTTGACTTACAATTGGAAAGTGGTTTGGAACTAGGATGTTTTTGAGAAGGGATAAGAATTTGAAAATATGATGATATATGTGAAAGAACTGAGAACTATTGATATTGGTTATAATAACATTGAGTAAAATACTGAAAGAAGGATTAGTAATGCTTTTCCGTAAAATACTTTGACGCTTGCTAAAGCCTTACCTTGACTCCCTTCAGCCTGCATTTCTGAGTCTCATTCCTTTTTCTTAGTCGGGTAAGTCTTGCGGAGTACCCCAATACTCAGGGTTTGTTAACCTCTGTTGCAGGTGAGTCGAGAGTACAGTTCTGTTTGGGACCATGCCGGTTGACGGATCGTGCATGGAAGAAGATGTGTATAGGATTTAACCCTTGGGCAGGGTGTATAGTTGTACACTGCTACTCCACTACGAAACTCTGGTTCGGGATAATGTAATTTATATTTGTAAACCTATGGTTATGCGATTCTTCCGCACTCTTTACTCTGATTCATTTTATTTGTGTAACATGTTGTAATACTGCAATGCTTACAATGAGATCCTCGGAAAGTTAGGGTTTCTAGGAGACTCGGCAGGCCACCTAGGTCAAGGGGAACTCGTGCAGACTGATCGTGGGTCCTTAGGGACGATGACGGTGCACGTGACGGTTCTGTCACACTTTGCACATATATTATATGGTGCCATAAATGTTGATACTCTTTTATTTATATAAATTTTGTTGAACTTAAGATGTTTGACTAGAGATAGAACTACAACTGAATTATTTTCCGGACAGAAGTAGAGACCTCTTCTGAATGCAGAAGTCCCTATCCACCCACCAGAACAAATTCCTTCAAAATGGCAATATACAACTAAATGTCCCTTTTTATTGGCCATCTAAATTGAGGATCACGTAAGAGACGACAAAAAGCAGACAAATTCTCGGATCAATGGGGTTGATGAATGAGCATGCGTGACAACACTTTGTGTTGTTCGTTCGAGATAGGGAACATGTACCAAATATAGCTGAACTAAGTTCCTGGGACAAAGAACGTGTTCCAGATTATGCAAGATCCACCACAGAACACGAATTCATATTTGTATCTACATAGCAATTGGTGAGCAATGTGCTTATTCCATCAAAAAGTTAAAAAAGGAAAGAAAATGGAAGAAGTGATAGGTCTGGGTTTCTATTTCGTTGCCCATTAAACCCACTCACAATCCACCGGCCCACCACAAATTCTTTACCCTAATATCCTCTCTACCAGCACATGCATATGCACCCGCCCGCCAGTCTCTTCTCCCTCTCACTGTTTCTCTGCCACAACAGGGTGCAGTCGCCACCTTAAATCACAACGCATGCACCTATGGAGCACAGCACTGTGGCCTGGACGACCTCGTCAGCTAGGCGGAATATTTAGAATTATATATATAAATATTTACAATTATATAAATATTATATAAATATTTAGAATTATTATATATATATATATTTAGAATTATAGAAAATTAATATATAAAATGCTCTCCAAAAAATTTGAATCCAATTTGAAATAGAAATACATTTTTTCCGATTTATTCAAATTATGCAGATTTTAAAATACATACATATATATATATATATATATCACTGTAGTGATAATAATAAAATAAAACAAAAAATAAAAAAGCAAAAAAATTTGGCCTCCACGTGGGATTCGAACGCGAGTTGCAGGGGCCAGAGTGCGCGGCCTTAGCCGCTGCGGTAGAATAGGCTTAATGCTTCTTCGGGATTTTAATACTTTTATTAAGTTTTTAATATTTTCTAAAAGATGGAAAAAGAAAAAAATTTGTTCCGCCTGTGAATCGAACGCGGGTCTACGGAGCGGGAGTCGGCTGTTAACCGCTGCGCTAGTGAGACATTCGTTAGAGGTGGGGATATTAATTTATTTAAGTCAAGGGGCTGGGCAACCATCACTGCCGACAGCTTTGAACCGGCAGTGACGTTAGTCATCACTGCCGGGCCTACCGCCGACCCGGCAGTGATAGGGGGTGGTATATAAACGCAACGGGCGGGGAAATGAAAATTTCATTCCTTTCAGCCCTGCGCCCTCTTCTTCCCCACGCTCCGCCGGTGCCCGACGCTGCACCGACAACCACCACCGTCACCCGTGCCGACGAGGACCGCCACCACCCCGCGCCATCGCCGCCCGTGTCACCACCCCTTGCGCCCCGCGTCGAGCACCCCGTGCGCCACTCCTACCCAGTGCTCCGGTGCGGCGAGCACCACGCAGGAGTTCCCTCGTCATCTTCTTGCAGGTCACACCATTCGGAGTGCGCGGACTAGGGTTACACAGGAGCTTTTCAGCTTTGAGTTTCAGTCTTTTGTTTTAAGAGAGGATTTTCCTTACGTCTAACCACTTGGGTTGTGCGGTCGGTTTTTTTTTTTTTTTTTTTTTTTGAGCACGGGTTAAGCTCAGCCCAGGAAGAAAAACCACGCTATATTGGCCCACCTGAATAAGTTTGTTAAACATTGATGCTTGGGCCAGTATAGGACAGGTGGGCTACGGCCCCCACCGCTAGAAAAGGCCCGAAAACAGATAAAGTGCACACACAGAGACAAAATAATTGTTTGGTCGTTTATTTCTAAGCTTCATACATGTAATACGTTTTGCTACAGAAAAATAATAGACACTTCAGACTTGTTATAAGAAAGAAATAAGTTTTCTTCTTGTGTTCCAATCCAATAAAGAAAGAAGTTTACTACAAGTGCACGGAGCATTCTTTTTGGGATAAGTAAAGGATTTAACAAAAGGTTTGGCTTAGATAAAATTAGATAGTGTGGAAGCCAGAGACAAAGCCAAAAAAAAAAAAGTCCAAAAAAAGCCAAAAATAACATTTCCCCCCTTCTTTGCCCCCTCCTTCGTGGGGCGTAAGCTCAAATCAATTATATTATTGTAGTAAAAGGGCCTGATCACAAAAATGTATGAGAGACTGGGAGTAGAATTGCAGTATGAACATAGAAAATTCCGTGCACACATTCCCACCCCACACGCGACATTTGACTGGTTAGCTAAAGGTGACACCTGGAAATTTCTCCCATATCTTCACTACTTCTACTATCTCTGTCTTATATATACTCCCTCCGGCATAAAAAGAACACAATTCTCACCTTCTAAAAAATCAAATAGTTTTAATTTCAATCAAATATATACTGAATAAGTATCATTAAATTAATTATAACATATATTTTGTAGTCAATCTAATCGAAGAAGTATGACTTTATTATTTTCTGTAAACTTGGTCAAATTTAAAATTTTCACTTCTCTAAGCGAGTAGTTCTACATTATAAACAAACTGTTCAGTACATTGCATGATTGCATCATCGCTATGCAAGAGCTAAAGCCGCTGGTGGGAAACTTCCGTCAATATTATTCACCTGTGCTCACGCAACCCTACATGCATCGATATTGATTTTGTCCGTGTACTCCCTCCATCCCAAAAGAAGTGTCGTTCTCGTTTCCCGAAAAATAACGGTAGATAATTATATATTAAAATATATTAATATTTATTATTGGAAAGATCTTTAAATCTAGTTTTTAATAAAATTATTTATAGATATAAATATTGCACATATTTTCTACAAATCGAGTCAAACTTGTGACACGAAAACCCAAAACGACACTTGAGGAGTACTCTCTCCGTTCCAAAATGTTTATCGTTTACGCTTCCAAAAAACAACTACCAGCAATTATATATTTAAAAATATTAATATTTATAATACATAATTAATATCATTAGAAAGATCTTTGAATCTAGTTTTTAATAAATTTATTTGGAGATATAAATATTGTACCTATTTTGTACAAATCAAGTCAAACTTGTGGCATAAAAACAAAAACGACATATATTTTGAACCAGAGGGAGTATTCCCTACCGAAAACAAACAAAATTCCTCACCATCCCACACGATCCACAATCATGCATGTCACCATCGGCATCACGCAGACTGAATACATCCGGCACCAATGAATCACCACCACGTAGGTACACCACCCCCAAATGTTCTTTTTCATTTTTGCGAACAACACCCCCAAATACTCTACAATACAATATGTCACCTTTCACGCGCACGCACCACCCGAACGGCAAGGGGCAACGTGCACCACCACCCCCACCACCACGTAAGTACACCACCACCAAATGTTTTTTTCTTTTTGCGAACACCACCCCCCAATACTCTACAATAGAATGTGTGACCCTTCACGCCTTCACGCGCACGCACCACCCGGACGGCAAGCGGCAACAGTGCACCACCACCACCACGTAAGTGCACCACCCCCAAATGCTTTTTTCTTTTTGCGAACACCACCCCCAAATACTCTGCAATACAATGTGTGACCACGCGCACAAACCACTCGAACGGCAAGCGGCAAACTGTGCACCAGTCACCACCACCACATGGCATGCCCCCTCCAGTAGGAGGACACAGGACCTGGCGACGCGTGTCGTGCCAGGACTATCGCTGGTATCCGGGTGCAGCCAGGCGCCGCGGAGCGCCGCCAAAAGAAGCGGGACTCGACCGCAGGCTATGGCCCTGCTCGCTTGGCGTAAAAAAACATTTATTTTTTACTTTAAAATAGTATTTTTCTCTAAAAAAATCAGCAACAGCCGAAATCAACTTAACCTATTAGCAACAGCGAACAGAGCCTATAAACCCACGTGAGCTCCTCCTCGCCAACGGCATGTCCGTCCACTCCAAACCCCCATATCCTCGCTCTCCCACGACCACCATGGTGACCGCAGTTTCCGCCGCCGCCATCGTCGACCTGTGCACGGCGTTCGTCGCGCTCGAGATCATCTCCTTCCTCGACCCGCAGCTGGGTGCGGATCCATCGTTTCAAGCCGCACTGCTTGATAGCGCGGTCGAGTTGCTGCCGCCGCTGGCCGCGCTGTGGGTCCTCGCCACAGCCGCCGCGGCCATCTACCGCCATCTGCAGCACCCCGCTGCGGCCGCAGGCGCCGCCGGGAGCCACCGCCTCTATCGAGTCTTCGCTGTTCTGTGCGCCTCGGTTGGCACGCTCGAGTTTTTCTTCTTCGTGCACTCTGCAGGGCCGGTCGGCGGCGATGTTCGCGCGCTCGGGCTGGCTGCTGCCCGTGTGCTCCCAGCGGCAGCGGCGGCCACCTTCTTCCTGGGCATGACGCTGATCATCGTCGCGCACGCCGACGGGCGGATCCAGGGGCCCGTGCTGTTCCTCACGAAGGCGGCGTATGCGGCGGCGGCGTCACTCGCCTTGCTCGTGGCCATGGCGCTCTGCGGCGACACCGCCATGTAAGTTTCCTCAAGGTTCCCCATCGATCGGCCACCTCTCCCACGTCTCACCCTGGCCCGTCGTGCGCCCGCGTTGGTCCGACGCTGTGGCTTCTCGCCGCACCACCGCCTCCGAGTCTCCGCCTCTGCGTCCCTTTCCACCACCAGCAGCAGCAGCAGCAGCGACTAGCGCGGCGCCCTTGCGCCACTCGACAGTAGCCACACTGCGCCATGCTTCCTTCCATCTCGCTTTAAACCTTAATCCCTTGCTGGGAATTGGGATGCACACCTCCAGGCTCCAGCACCACCCAGACCGCGCGCCGTCCACGAGGAAGACCACGGCTCACCACGAAAGCACGGACCCGCCGCCGCCCCCCGCGCCCACGGACACAATTGGGATGCACAACTCCACGGCTCCGTCCAGACCGCGCGCCATCCCCGAGAGGAAGAGCACGCCCCCAACCCTGAAGGCACGGACCCACCGTCCCCGGCGCCCACGGACACCTACCAGGTCTTCGTGGCCATGGGAGGCTGGGAATGGAGCCCCACCTCAAATCCCTGCTAAACTTCGACGGAGATTCGCGCTTCCTGCCCTCCCCACCGCATGCTGCTGTGCCGGAGCTATACCTGCTGTCGCGCTGTCTCTACAGTAGATTGCATGTTTCCCTTTTTTTTTTTGGTTAATTTGGTGCTTACCTACAGCTGATAAGATGGATAATTTTGGCCTTGCAGATACTGAAAGAAATCCAAATTAAAGAAGAGATGTCGGCCGGCCGTATCCCTGACACTGCCATCTTCAGAAGAGACTTTATCTACATCATCTCCACAATGAATTTCGTCATATGTATTTATATTCAGATGAATGTTGTACTGAATATTGCCGTGGTGGTTACTTATTATTACTATGGGAGTTGTCGAGTCAGGGTTGAGAATTTGAACTGGTGTGTCTATTATTATTTATGGTATATAAATGTGTCTATGAATCTGTTGCCATTTTGTACTACCAAATATGGGAATCAGCAGTGGTGGTGTAATATGATGCAATCTTATGTCTGGTGCATATGCCTTGTTATTGCTGATTTTGGGACCCTGTTATATGCAAATGGGTCTCGGCTATTGCCTGCTGGAAGGGATCACATTTATGTTTCAGTTGGCTCTTGATTTTGGGAGCTTTTAGGGTTATTGGATTCCTATTATATTTGTTCCTTTTCTTTTCTGTACTTCTGTAAGACAATTTTCCTGGCTTCTGTTAAATCTTTTGGTCAGTACACATTCTCTCTTCCCTTTAAAAGGATTTACTAATTAAATACTTACAGTTTCTGGATCTGTTTGATTACTTTAGTTTCTGTTGTCTGCAGGCAGATCAAGGCCAAACCATATTCATTTAGCTCATGACGCTGCAAGTTAATTTTCCTCTAAACTTATCTGCGGTAAGATCGTGCCTGATTTCTTAGGCTTCTTTTGAGACGTAAGGAGTAACTTGAGATTTGGCAATCTGTGGATGCAAACCAAACTTATCCCAGTTGCATTCGCATCTCGCATATGTGGCTTTGACATTGCTTCCTATCCAATCTTGTATAGCTCTGATTGCAATTTGGTTGCTATAGCTAGTTCTTGTTGACGTCGGTGCTGATGTTGCAGGTTTGTATACAGGCTTGCATTTATCTAGAACTGTTGTGTTTATAATATTTTTATCTTAATTTTCCTTTCTGTACACTATTGTTAAACATTTTCTCTGGTTTCTGTTTAGCCTGGGGATTAATAACCATCTATTTCCTCAAGAAAGGTTCAATACATGGTAAAACAAATCTCATATTTTTATCTTTTTTTTTCATTCAGAGTGATCAAGTCATAATTTAAGCATGTTTCTTCAACTCCAGTTTATTTTTTCTTATCATACCACAGTCGAGAAATAATACATGAATCAGGCAGTTAATCTCTAAGCTATCTCCCTTGAGACATATTGGAGTTGAAAGTGCATCTAACCCTTTGGTGGGTTTTGGATGAATTGATGACAATGTTGATTAAAGGTCTAACCCGTGTGCTAAGTGTGAAACAGAAAATAGAATATCTTATATGTGCTTGAAATATTATTTAGAGCCAAAATGATGGGTTGTTGTATGATTCAATCGAGCTCAAAACACAAGACATCAACGAAAATGTGATTATTGTAAAGGCTCATCATTTATGAGGTATCATTAATTCACTTGAAGTCAAAACAATCAAAGTGAAGATAACAATACATTTAAATGAATGATTCAAAGCTAGTTGTGACTAGAGTGCTTGAGTTGGTGAAAATAACAAGGAAAAGTCTTTGAGGTACTAAGCAAGGGTGAAGGGCAAGCAAGGGCTTGGCGCCCGAAGAACCTAGTTAGGGTGAAGAAGAGAAGTACTTGCATTTAGTCGAGGAACTAGTCAAGAATGAAGAAAATAACTACGTGGAGAATCAATTTGCTTATTTGAGAAGAATCGATCAAAGTGACTTGATGCATTGAGATTATCCCACAAATCAAATGCTGCAATCAAGTTACATGCTCAAGATGGTTATTGCTCAAGACGGATTTCAAAATCACTCATGACATCCCATTGTTACAAGGTTGAAGAAAAATGGCTTGGTTCACTTGAAGATCAACTCCCAAGGTTTAAATTCGTTTTACGTTTAAATTTGAGTTGATAGGAAAGCCGTACTATTAAGAGGGATGCATCATGATGATAGATGGTGATACATAAGTGCTCAAACCAACCCAAGTGAGATATGAGAGAGGTAGGGTACTTCAACTAGTTAAGAGCTCTCAGGTTGAGCATACCGGACATGTCCAGTATTCATACCGGATGCGTCCGGTATTGGCTAGCTTAGCAGGTTTTACCTCTGTTTCAGGTTGTTCGTTTGACGGAAGTTCCGTCGTTGGTCGGAAGTTCCGAGGTGTCGGAAATACCAACTTAGGTCGGAAGTTCCGAGGGAATCTGAGCTCTGACAGGTGACCGTTGGGGCAATACCGGACGTGTCCGGTATTCCAACGGCTAGTTAACGGCTAGTTTCGGGGAGTGGCTTATAAAAGGCCCCAAGCCTCCACATTTGGAGGCTGCTGATTTTAATCACTTCCCTGACTTTCTTTGAGCTCTAGCAACACTCTTTAACCCTCTCTAAGTGAGTGATTGATCCTAAGTGCCAAATCCATTTGTGGGTTTAGAGAGAATTTAAAAGTGGGCAAACCAACCACTTGAGCACTTGTGCAAATCGTCGATCTCGTGGTTCGCATTTGTTACTCTTAGACTCTTCAGTCTTAGACGGTTAGGCGTTGCCGGAGAGCACCCAAGATCTTGTGGTGTGCCTCGGAAAGTTTGTAACGGTTCGATCTCACCGCAAAAGAGATCACCTAGTGGAAGGAGCATAGCGGGTGAAATAGACCGCGACTAGAGTTGACCTGTGGTGTCCTCTAGAGCTAACCCTTGTGGTTGCTCGCAGCCGGCTCAACGGAGAGTAGGACCCGAGGGGGTGCCGAACTTCGGTAAAACAAATATCGTGTCTCATTCGCATTTCTTTTGATATTTGTATTCATCTCCGTTGTGCAAGTGGTTGTGCAGGTTCTACAGACTTATATGTACCACTAGAATACTGTGCGACAGGTTGGAGAAGAAGTGCAGAAGTTTTGGAACAAAACTTGCTAGCCCGAGTATACCGGACACGTCCGGTATGCATACCGGACGCGTCCGGTATTAGCTCTCTGTGCAGAAAAGTGTGGTGTTTGTTCTAATCCTTTGTGCTGCAGATTTTAGGCTCCTAGGTGTTTCATATTCAGTAAATATACTTTGTTTACTCCTTTGGGGGAGTTTGTTTCTTTGTAAGGAGTTTCTAAATAAATAGAAACTCCAAACCTAATCGTTTCCGCATTTGAAGTTATAAATTTTCAGAAACGTCTATTCACCCCCCTCTAGGCGGCATCTTAGGTCCTTTCAGGAGTCCATTGCATGTGGTAACCATTGACCTTGTGAAAGGTCTTGATAGGCTAGACCGGGGTGAATAGCCTATAAAATTTTCTACAAAGCACTAGACCACAAGTTAGTAATTAACAAAGCTTTTGCTTAAGCGCTAGTTCTAGCCTATTCTATGCAAGCCACCTAACACAATATACTACTCACAATTATAAGCACACAAGCGCAAGAAACCCTCTCTTCGAACCTATAGAGAGAGCAACTAAACAAGTAAGTAAGCACAAGAGAGTAGATACAAGAAAGCTATACCACCGAGAAGAGTAGAGGTTGATCCAATCACTGGGAGATAGCCAATAAGCACAATGAGGATCAATCACCAAGAGAGAATACAAGAAGACCCATCATCCACTCGAAGGTGGAGAAGAGAGAACACTCGATTTTTTTACCGAGGTTCACGTGATCGCCGTCACGCTACTCCTCGTTGTGGCACCGGTCTTCTTTGGTGGATTGCGAGCTAGGCTTCACACGCCAATCTCTCACCGGGAGCCGCTCACCAACACAAGAGAAGTGGTTCTCAACCACGAGCAATCCAGTAGAGTCGGTTTTGGCACTCCGCCGGGGAACAACCGCAAGAACCCCTCACAATCAACCTTCGGTGTGGGCTTGAACAATCACCAATCAACCTCAACACCGAAATCCTCCTCCAAGCCGCTAGGGATACGGCAATGCCCCAAGAGAATAAGAACTCAGCTCTTGGCTTGCTCTCAAGTGCTCTAAAATGCAAATAACTAGCAATGATGCACTTGAGGATCACTCAACTCAATGGATGAACAAAGTAATGATCAAGTGAGTGAATGGGAGGCTAGAGAGTGCTTACAAGTGTATAGCAATGAATCAAATATGCAAGAGAGTCACCAAGTGACCAGGGAGGGAGTATAAATACCCCTAAGTGCACTCCTAGCCGTTACCCCACAAGAAACAGCCGTTAAAACACTTTTCGCACCGTCGGACCCTACCGTCGGACCGACTGCGTCGGACCAAATGCTAACGTCCGACGCTCAGATTAGCGCCACGTGTCAGCTCTTTTTAACGTCGCTCGTTTGATCCCAACGGCTACTGATTCGCGCTCTTTTTCAATGCGTCAGACTGATGACATCGGACCAAAGTCCTCCACCGTCCGACGCTCGCAGAAACTACGCAAAGAGCTCCAAAAATGATTTTTGATCATTGGAAGCTGTCCGACGCCCTGCGTCGGACCAAGTTACAGCATCCGACGCTGCGCACTCAGCTCGCCGCGCCTATGCACAGAGCACAAACTCGTCGCGACGCACCGTCGGACTGTCAGCCGATAGTCCGACGTGCTCGCCCTTCTGACCGTCAGACTGTCCGACTCTCACAGCGAACAGCCGCACGCGCCACCGTCGGACCCTCGCATGTCAGTGCGTCAGACTAAAGAGTTTCACAGTCCGACGCTTTGCAAAAAACACAGAGAGCACCCGAGAGCTCCAGGTAGCGTCGGACGAAGTCCAAGGCTCGGTATCAGACTAAACACAGCGTCCGACGCTTTCTGACAGTTAGTAACAGAGCAGGGAACCGTCGGACCCTTCTCAACAATGGTCCGACGCCTATGTTCCCCAGAGTCCGACGCTCTAACCTTTGCAAAAACAAGTCAAGTTTCCACCCCTTGCTTCAAGGTGCTAACACTCAAGGTTCTCAACACTTGTGCACAGTGTGTTAGCATTTTCAAAATATTTTTCAAGGGTTTCTATGTTGATCTCTAGGTTGAGTTAGATTCAATGCAATGAAATACAATCTAGAGCACTTGAAGGTAATCCAACACTTAGTTCTCCCCTTAATAGTCGGCTATCTATCCTAAACGTGATCACTTCCACTAGAAGTCTTGATCACCAAAAGAAACGCCTACTTGGGGTTATACCTTTGCCTTCTAACTTTTCTTTTCACTTCTTTAAGTCCTTTTCTTTCTACTTGATCATTTCCACTTGATCAACCTCTTGGTCCATGGTTGAGCCACCCTTGATCATCACCAATCACTCCTTGCTCCACACCATGGGTTGGACAAACTATTCTTAGCCAACACTTAGCAAATAGTTTAGTCCTTAGGGTGTCATCAATTATCAAAACCAAACTAGGGCTTTCAATCTCACCCTTTTTGGTAATTGATGACATCCTATACAAAGATAAGAGTTAAGTTTGTTTTTGAACTTGTGAGCTTGTCCAAACAAGATTATCATATTTTGGAATGGACAAACAACACAAATTCAGTTTGATGGCTATTTAGCTCCCCCTACATGTGTGCATGAGTTTGGATTTATAAGCTTGCACATATGCATAAATAGAGAGTAAATTTCTACCAAGAAGCGTGATACCATTTGAAATAAACATCGAAGTTGCGGAATCTCTATCCTTAGCACTTTGATAACTAGATGATCGCAAAACTTGAGCATACCGTGAGATCAACATTATAAGCAATGCTCAAATACCAAATGAACGGTGCAAGATCATCTAGCTATTACTTACACATGCTAGTTGTCAAGTCAACAAACATTCTATATTTTTAGCATGCACCACTCAAGAACATGGCAATAGAAAGTAAATACATGTGCAAATGCATCAACCATATGTAAGTGCACATTTCAAATGCATTCAACCAAGTTCATGAGTTTGCTCTCCCTCAAGGTGAGCTTATCTTAAGTAAAGGTTTTGATTCAAAAAATTTTGATACCTTTACTTTGGCCTATTGCTCTCCCATCATCGGCCTTAATGATGGTTCATCGTGAAGCTTAAGTTCTCTCCCCCTTGTTCTTTATCTTTGTTTTTCTCCCCCTTGGCATCAAGTACCACAAAAAGGTCAAATCAATGGAGAGTGAGATTTAATTTTCAATTTTGGTTCAATTTAGCAAACTTGCACAAGTTACTTAGCTCGGTTTGAAGCAAAGACAAGCTTCTTCACGCCACTAGGGGTTATCTTGCCTATGTTGAATTAAACACTTAGTTGCTTATTTAACTAGATTCAACACTAGGTTTGTATCTCCATGAACAAGTTATATGCCATCACTAGAACAATCAAGCAAACAAGCAATAGTGATGCCATATAGACTTTAAAACATTTTGGCTTTCAATGAATAACCTAGAGAGAACAAAATCATGTCTACATGCTCTAGACAAGTTCTAGCAAAATATGAATGCAAATGTCAAACAATGATACCTTTGCCTTGCTTGGAGGATAGACATGTCATAAGATTTTCATGAAGTGCATCAATACATGTTGAAGAAGTCAAGTATGTTCAACTCATTCCTTAGTTTGCAAAATCTAGCTTCATCAAGTGGCTTGGTGAATATGTCGGCTAGTTGATCATCGGTGCCCACACTTGTGATTGCAATATCTCCCTTTGCTTAGTGATCTCTTATGAAATGGTGCCTCACATCTATGTGTTTGGTTTTAGAATGTTGCACCGGATTGGTTGTGATTTTCACCGTACTTTTATTGTCACATAGCAATGGAACCTTATTGAATTTCAATCCATATTCCTTCAAGGTTTGCTTCATCCATAAGATTTGTAAAAAACAACTTCCCGCACTAATGTATTCGGCTTCGGCGGTAGAGAGTGCAACGCTATTTTGCTTCTTGGATGACCATGACACTAGTGACCTTCTCAGGAGTCGACAAGTACCGGAAGTGCTCTTTCTATCAATCTTGCAACCGGCATAGTCCGCATCCGCATAACCAATCAACTCAAAGTTGGAGCCCTTGGGATACCACAAACCAATGTTAGGTGTGCTCTTCAAGTACCTCAAGATTCTTTTTGTAGTCTTCAAATGACTTTCTCTTGGAGAGGCTTGATATCTTGCACACATGCACACACTAAACATCACATCTGGCCTAAAAGCGGTCACATAGAGTAGACTTCCAATCATTGACCGATATTGCTTTTGATCAACCAATTCACCTTCTTCATCCGGTTCCAAGATTCCACTAGTGCCCATTGGAGTTGAGATTGCCTTTGCATTTTGCAACCCAAACTTCTTCACCATGTCCTTGATGTACTTGCTTTGACTCACAAAAGTGCCATTCTTCAATTGCTTGATTTGGAGCCCAAGAAAGTAACTAAGTTCTCCAACCATGGACATTTTAAACTCTTTGGCCATCATTTCTCCAAACTCTTCACAAAATGCTTGACTTGTTGACCCGAACATGATATCATCAACATTGATTTGCATGATGAACAAGTCATTACCAATCTTTTTAGTGAAGAGAGTGGTGTCAACCTTTCCCATCTTGAACCCTTTACAGAGTAGGAAGTCCCTCAACATCTCATACCATGCTCTTGGTGCTTCTTTCAAACCATAGAGAGCCTTCTTAAGCTTGTACACATGGTCGGGCTTCTTGTCATCTTCAAAACCGGGAGGTTGCTCAACAAATACTAACTCATTGATGTAGCCATTAAGGAATGCACTCTTGACATCCATTTGATAGAGCTTGATATTGTGAGCACAAGTATAAGCTAATAAGATCTAGATTGCTTCCAATCTTGCCACAGGTGCATAGGTTTCTCCAAAATCTAAGCCTTCAACTTGAGTGTAACCTTGTGCAACCAATCTAGGTTTGTTCCTCACAACAATTCCATCTTGATCTTGCTTGTTTCGGAAGACCCACTTGGTGCCAATCACATTGTGTTTGCTTGGTCTAGCAACTAATTCTCATACTTGATTTTTCTCAAAGTTGTTCAATTCTTCATGCATAGCGTTGATCCAATCCTCATCCTTTAGAGCCTTCTCAATGTTAGTAGGCTTCTCTTGTGAGACAAAAGAATAGTGCTCACAAAAGGAAGCTACCCTTGACCTTGTTTGCACACCTCTACTAATATCACCACCAATTTGATCTAGAGGATGATCTCTTACAATGTGAGATGGTTGAAGCACTTGAGTTGAACTTGCATCTTGGACTTGGTTTTGATCTTGATCTTGAACTTGAGAGTCACTTGAGCATGCTTGATTTGCATCATCTTCCACTTGCACAATAGGAGGGATGGCATTTTGATCATCATTTTCTTCAACTTGTTTTGGCCTAATGTCACCAATGTCCATGTTCTTCATAGCATCAACTAATTGAGGTCCTCTCACATCATCAAGATTATCCTTCTCATCTTGTGACCCATTAGTTTCATCAAACTCAACATCATGGACTTCTTCAACTATCTTGTGAGTCTTGTTCCATACTCTATAAGTTTTGCTTGAAGTTGAATACCCGAGTAGGATGCCTTCATCACATTTCTTCTCAAACTTGCCCAAATGAGTGCCCTTCTTCATGATATAGCATTTGCAACCAAATACTCTAAAGTATGCAATGTTGGGATTTCTTCCATTCAAGAACTCATAGGGTGTCTTCTTCAACATTGGATGACAATATAGACGGTTGCTAGAGTAGCATGCCGTGTTGATAGGTTCGGCCCAAAATTCATCACTAACATTGTACTCACTTAGCATTGATCTTGCCATATCAATAAGAGTTCTATTCTTCCTCTCAACAAGACCATTTGATTGTGGAGTGTACTTGGCCGTTGATACCCAAATCATCACATAGCTCATCATTTCTTGTGTTCTTAAACTCACTTCCATTGTCACTCCTTACTTGCTTCACCCTTGTATCAAACTCATTTTGGCTTCTCTTGATAAAAGATTTGAAGATATCATACACTTCACTCTTGTCAATGAGAAAGAAGACCCAACTGTATCTAGAGAAGTCATCAACTATCACAAATCCATACTTCTTTTCTCCAATACTTGCATACGTGGTTGTACCAAACAAGTCCATATGCAATAGCTCAAGTGGGATAGATGTACTCATCATGCCTTTCTTAGGATGTGTGTTCCCAACTTGCTTTCCAAATTGACATGAACTACACAACCTATCCTTCTCAAAGTTCACATCTTTCAAGCCTCTAACCATGTCATGCTTTACCAATCTTCCAAGTTGGTTCATTCCAACATGTCCAAGCCTTCTATGCCACAACCAACCAAGACTCGATTTAGATATCAAACAAGATGAGAGTTTAGCTTCACTATCATTGAAATCCACCAAGTATAGGTTCCCATATCTAAATCCCTTGAAGATCAAGTTGGAACCATCCACACTCACAATCTCAACATCATCAATCTCAAAGATGCACTTGAAACCAAGATCACAAAGTTGTGCAACCGATAATAGATTGAAATTGAGAGATTCAACTAGCAACACATTGGAGATACTCATATCATTGGTGATAGCAATCTTGCCTAAACCTTTCACTTTGTTTTTGCCATTGTCACCAAATGTGATAGAATCAAGCTCTTGATTGCCACTTGTGTTGTTAGAATTGAACATACTAGACTCTCCGATCATGTGTTGAGTGCATCCACTATCAAGCACCCAATGTCTTTCTCCGGCTTTGTAATTGACCTACAAAAAGTAAATCAATTGGTTTTAGGTACTCAAGCATTCTTGGGTCCTTGGAGGTTAGTAACCAAAGACTTAGGAACCCAAATGGATTTCATCCTTAGGTTGCCTCTTGGTGTACCAATGTACTTGGCTTTAACACCCTTCACTCCCTTAGTGAGCATGTAACAAGAATCAAGGCGAATTGAAGTCGCACTAGCAAATTTTACTTGCTTGATCTTGTTGGCCATGCAATATTGCTCATGATGCCCCACTTGCTTGCATCTTTGGTAATACCTACCATTGCTCCTCACAAAGCTAGCTTTGGGAGTTGCAAGGGCGGCCTTACCTTTCTTGGGAGTATAGCCTAGTCCCTCTTTGGAGTGGCTAAATCTTTGGCTACTCAAGCATTTTAGCAAGCGGGCATCCCCACATAGGCATTGTCTAATGCGCGGGTGAGCTTGTTGACCTCCTCCTTGAAGTTTTTGTTTTTCACCACAAGTGAAGACTTAGAGTCATTAACTTTAAGTGAAATAGGAGTGGTATAACTACAAGAAAGGTTAGTGATAACAATAGTAGTAGAAGGAATTGATTTGTCACTAAGGATGTCACATAATGAACCTGTTGGGATTTTGACTTCGAAACCAAACTCAGCCCCAGACTTCGGAAGAAAGATTTGCCTCGTCTATATGGAAAATGCAAAGATAAAAGAATCCCGCATAATGTAGGCTTCGCTAAAGCGAAGCCGACTTCGCATGTCGGAAAGAAGTGAGGCAGCAGCGAAGCCTCGGAAAAGAAGGCATCAAGGGAAGTTTTCACCCAAAAGATTGGCGAAGTAAGAGGAGTTAGTTAGTAAAGGTTAGGAGTAAATTCAACTAGGTGAAGTACGAAAGTATGACTTTGCCCCTCATGTAAAGATTTGTGTAAGATAATAGGGGGCAAAATAGTCTTTTGACAATAGATTGGCGAAGGTCAGACCCCTATAAATACCCCCTCTGACATGTACAGTACGACCAGAGAATAAAGTTACTTTACACGTGTGCGATTTTACCACGTGGACTCTCCAAATCTGTGTTTTGAAAAGTTTTTCCCAACATCTGGCACCCACCGTTTGTGTGTGCTCAAAGTAAAGCTTCGACCACAAGGGTAAGAGCAACATGGCGAAGACTAGCAAAAAAGCGACAAACCCAAGCGAAGATCTCCCACAACAGGCGAAGACAGAGACTGACCAACGAGGAAAGAACACCTCAAGAATAAGAATCTTCAGAAGAAGAACGAAGACTAAGTGAATTAGAAAGGCAGGTTCTTCAGAAAAAAAAAGGAACTGGAAGAATGTCGAGCTAGAACACGAGAGAAGTCAATTCAACAAAGAATCAAAGAAGCAGAAGAAACTCTCAAGTAGCTCAACGATGAATTGCTCAGTGCAAGCCACGAAGTCATCAACACTGATGAACTAGGATCAGCAGCAAAAGGCACTCAGGAAAAAAACTCACAAAGATCACTTTTAACAATTGATCAAAAATCCCTGCTATCAATAAATCTACAACTTACCCCATGGCCCTTGGGATACAAATTCAACATGCTTCCATCATTCGAAGGAGACTCCGATCCCAGACAATTTCTAATGAGCTAGAAGCTGCAGTCACAGCAGGCGGAGGCGACGAAACCACACTGGCAAAATCTTTAGTCATGATCGTCAAAGGACCGGCGCAACAGTGGTACACTTCGCTGCGTCCACATTCAATTCATTCCTGGGAGCAACTCAAAGCAACACTATTAGTAGATTTCCAAGGTTTCCAACCACAAGGACTCACAGTGCAAGACCTCTTTAGTTGTAAACAGCAGCACAAGGAGCCGCTAAGCCAGTACTTCAAAAGGTTTCTTCAAACAAAAGCCCAAGTGGCAAATGTCCCTGACGAAGTTACCATAGTAGTTGCAATAAAGGGACTTCACATGGGGCAATGTGCTTCACACTTCACCCGAGAACCTCCGGCTTCAATCGCAGAACTTTACGAAGTCATGCAAAAGTTTTGCAAGTCAGATAATGATCACAGAAAAAGGCTCGAAGAAGAAAACAACTTCAAAGTCAGCCAAAGAGCACCCAATATCCAAAACAAAACAACTTCGTACGAAGAACGCCAACAACCTTTCAAGTCAATCAAATTGACAACAAAAACTTCACAGTTGAAAACAACTTCCAAGAAAGGAATGGCCCAAGGGAAAGATTATTTGAAAGAGGAACATCTAGCAATAGAGGCTACTTAAGAGGTGACAAGGTTAATGGGAGAAGACCTATCAGACCCGAAGATATGTTTTGTGTCATTCATGGCAAAGGGGCTGAGCACACTTCAAAAATGTGCCCAAAAGTAAAAAAGAGCATTGAAGAATTACAAGATGAAGCCAAGACAAAACATGTAAATCATGTAAACTCAGCTCCCAATCACCAAAATTATTACCCAATCCATTTTGGTCAAGCGATGATTCCAGCTACGCCCAGTGCATTCAACATTGAGCCCATTGCAATGTTTCACCCACCGCAAAATCAATGGAAAGCATACCAACAACAAAGTGCAAATCAACCGAACGTTTCAGTTGCAAACAGTAACCAAACAAACAGGCAGGAAGTTCAGTCTCCTTCACCTGCAGTTGCAAACAATTCTGTGATACCCAGTAGAGGAAGAATCTTAACAATAACGGGAGGAAATAGCCTGGAGCACGAAAACAAAACTCAAAGAAAGAATTATTTTAGAAGAGTAAATTCAATGGAAGGACCATTCAAAAAGACAAGGTGGTCACATTTACCCATAACCTTCTCTGAGGAAGACCTCAAGCTTAAAGATTTCCCTCACATGGACGCAATGGTAATCGAAGCAAACATTGATGGGTGGACTGTCTCCAAGGTTTTGATCGATGGAGAAAGCTCCGTGGATATCATATTCACCTCAACACTTAATGCGATGAAAATAGATCGCAAAATTCTACAAAGAGCTGGGAATCCTTTATACGGCTTTGGAGGAAAGAAAATACACTCAATTGGCAGAATCACCCTGCCAGTATCATTTGGGACAGTAAACAATGCAAGAACAGAACAAATAGCCTTCGATGTTGTTGAAATGTATTATTCATACAATGTAATTTTTGGAAGAGGAATGTTAAATGCATTCGAAGCAGTAATAAGTTACTCTTACCTTTGCATGAAAATGCCAGCCATTAATGGAATAATCACCATCTATGGAGATCAAACAGAGGCACGCAATATTGAAAAAGACTCTGTCTCAGGACAAAAGAACATTTACACTATCTCAGAGGAAGAAGAAGAGGAGATGGAAAATGCGAAGCCACAACCAAAGGCAAAGCCTTGCGAAGACACCAAAAAAGTACCTCTGGATCCTCTAGTACCAGAAAAACAAGTAATCATTGGGACACATCTAAGTGAAGAAAAAGAACAAGAATTAACTCAACTCCTGCGAAGCAATAAAGATATCTTCGCTTGGTCTTCAAAAGACTTGGAAGGAGTAAGCAGGGACATCATCGAACATAAATTAAACATAGATCCAACTTTCAAGCCAAAGAAGCAAAGGTTAAGGAAAATAGCAGAAGAAAGAACAATAGCTGCAAAAGCCGAAGTCCAAAGATTGCTTGATGCAAAGGTCATTAGGGAAGTACAATTCTCAACAAGGCTAACAAACATAGTCATGGTTTAAAATAAAAACGGAAAATGGAGAATATGCATAGACTTTACAGACCTCAACAAAGCATGTCCTAAAGATAATTTTCCCCTTCCAAGAATAGACACTTTAATAGACAAAGCTGTAGGCAGCGAAATGATGAGCTTCTTGGATTGTTTTTCTGAATATCATCAAATATGGATAAAGAAAGAAGAAGAAGAATACACAAGCTTTATGACCCCCTTCGGAACTTATTGTTTCGAAAGAATGCCAGACAGGCTCCGCAATGCTGGAACAACCTTCGTCAGAATGACTTCACATGTCTTCAAAGATCAAGTCGGAGATAACCTCCTTACCTATGTCGATGACATCATCGTAAAAAGTAAGAAAAGAGCAGATCACATCAAAGACTTACAACAAACCTTCTCAAATATGAGAAAAGCAAACTTAAAGTTGAATCCAGATAAATGCACTTTCGGAGTGAAAAAAGGAAAGATTTTAGGATGCATAGTATCAGCAAAAGGAATAGACCCAAACCCAGACAAAGTTCGAGCAATTCTGAATATGGCAGTTCCAGAAAACATCAAGGATGTTCAGAAGTTAACAGGAAGATTAGCTGTATTAAACAGATTCATATCAAAATCAGCAGAGCGAAGCCTACCAATTTTTCAAATTTTGAAAGGTGCAAAGAACTTTGAATGGGGACCTTCGCAACAGAGTGCATTCGAGGAAATAAAAAAATATCTCTCCAATCTAGCCACTTTGACAAATCCAACACCAGGAGCTAAATTGTTACTATATGTTTCTGCGATAGAAAGTGCAGTAAGCGCAATTCTAGTAGAAGAAAAGCAGACTGAGCATTCAAAAAAGCAGTTCCTGTCTATTATGTGTCAGAAGCTCTTTCAGGCGCAAAGAAGTATTACTCAGAAATAGAGAAAATAGCTTATGCAATACTAATAGCAGCAAGAAAGCTAAAGCACTACTTCCAAGCGCACAAAGTTAGAATACCCACAACCCATCCATTAAAAGAAGTATTACAAAGTTCAAAAACGTCATGAAGACTTGGCAAATGGGCAGCAGAACTATCCCAACACTTTATCGAATTTGAAAAACGAACAGCCATAAAATCTCAAATGCTGGCCGACTTCGTAGCAGAATGGACACCCACAAGAAACACATGTAAAGTACAGCAAGATCCAGAATGGACTATATGTTGTGATGGAGCCTGGGGCTTCGCAGGAGCAGGCGCAGCACCAGTTATAACTTCGCCTTCAGGAATAAAAATGAGATATGCAGCCAGATTAGAATTCCAGTCAACAAACAGTATTGCTGAATACGAAGCCGTCATCTTAGGACTTCGGAAAGCAAAGGCACTGGGAATAAGAAAGCTCATAATCAAAACTGATTCACAAATTGTTGCTGGCCATGTAGAGAAAAACTACAAAGAAAGAGACCCAGAGCTAGCAAAATACTTACAATATCTAAGGGATCAAGAGAAACACTTTGAAGGATTCACAGTCAAGAATATTTCAAGAAATGATAACTTCAAAGCAGATGAACTAGCAAAAGCAGCAGCCCAAAATACAACTTTACCACAAGATATCTTTTACCAGTGCTAAACCAAGCATCAATCAAAGTCACTCCAGAGCTACCAAGAGAATTTCACGTAATAAAAAGCGAAGACTGGAGAGCACCTATCTTGGCTTACCTTCGCAGGCATTATGAACCAGAAGACGAAACAGATAACATCAGGATGAAGCACAAAACAAGAAAGTATCTAATCCTTGACAACCAATTATACAAGCAAGGACTGTGCCAACCCCTGTTAAAATGCATATCAAAAGAAGAAGAAAAAAGTCTTCTTCAAGAAAATCACGACGGAGTATGCGGAACTCACCAAGGCCCAAGAAGCATTGCTGGGAAGGCATTTCGACAAGGATTCTACTGGCCAGTGGCACAAAATGATAGCAAAGAGATCATCAAAAAGTGCCATAACTGTCAAGTTTCAGCAAGCAAGACAAATAGCCCAACAAGCCTCAAAACTATTAACCCAACTTGGCCACTCGCAAGATGGGGAATAGACATAATTGGAAAGTTACCAACGGCTCAAGAAAACTTGCAATATGCAGTAGTGGCAGTTGAATATTTCACAAAATGGATTGAAGCCAAACCAATAACAAACATGTCTTCGCATACGATGAAAAAATTTCTGTGGCAAAATATAATATGTAGATTCGGAGTTCCAAGGCATATAACAGTAGACAATGGGACACAGTTTGACAGTGAAGACTTCAAATCTTATTGTCAATATCTGGGAATTGAGTTATGTTTTGCATCAGTAAGGCATCTAAAATCAAACAGAGCTGTTGAAAGGGCCAATGGAATCATATGCGCAAGAATTTCGAAATGTCTCGTGGGACTGGCCAAAGGAAAATGGGTCGATGAACTACCAAAAGTAATTTGGGCCCACAACACAAGCGTCTCAAGAGCAATAGGATTCACCCCATTTCAGTTACTTTATGGAGAGGAAGTAATGACTCTCGAAAAAGTCAAGTTTCAAGGTCCAAGAACAAATGTTCAAGCAATACAAGAAGAAGATCTAACAACAATCAAAGATTTACTCGAAGAAGAAAGATTGCAGGCAGCAGAAAATCTCTCAAAATATCAAGAGAAAATAAAAAAGTGGTACAACAAGAAAGTAAATCCAAGCAAGATATGTCCAGGAGACTTCGTCTTGAAGAGGAGGAGAAACGAAGACACAACTGGGAAGTTTCAGCAGAAATGGAAAGGCCCATATCTGGTCACAGAAAGCTTCAGACCAGGATCCTTCCATTTGGCAGATATAAGCCTGCTAACGGGGCTAAGCCCGTCCCAAACCCGCCCCGCCCCGTTATTTATTAGATAATTTATTAACCCGATCCGACCCGAAATTGTAGCTCACCAACCCGTCCTGACCCGCTCCGTTCCACCACTCAACTACACAACCCACACAACTTGCAGCATGACTGTCATTCACAACACAACCCGTGCCAACCCGTTTGTCTATGAACCCGACCCGCCCCGACCCGTAAGGTAGGAAAACCCGTTTCCACCCGTATACAAATCACCCGAATAAAACCCGCCCCGAAAAACCCGTTTTAACCCGCCCCGTTAGCAGGGCTAGGCAGATATGAAAGGAAACAAGCTGAATCACACATGGAACGCCGAAGAACTTCACAAGTATTACCCATAGAAGAAAGAGTCAACATTTTTTACTTTCTTTTAATGTCATTTACATTTCAATAAGATGTAAAAACGAGCTGCACTCTTTTTCTACTCAGGGGAAACCCTTCACAGGGTGAGTGGTTTTTTAACGAGGCAGTCTCCAACTGTAAAGTCTCATATCATATAAATAAGAATATCTAATTTTCCCCAAAACCGAAGATTTAGACAAGATCACGTCAACATCGGTGAACAAAAGACGCTAGGTATTGTTAAAATGTCAAAATACCTTCAACATTTAACAAACACCTAGACAACGCAAAAAGCGCAAGCTGACTTCACTAAGGCGATCAGCAAAACAATTCATAAAAATGAAAAGAAGCTGTCCTAAGGGATAAGCGTAATCTGACTTCGCTAAGCCGATCAGCAAAACAATTCACAAAAGTGAAAGAAGTTGTCCTAAGGGATAACCGTAATCTGACTACGCTAAGGTGATCAGCAAAAAAAATTCACAAAAGTGAAAGAAGTTGTCCTAAGGGATAAGCGTAAGCTGACTTCGCTAAGGCAAGTAGCATTTCGACTCCGCTCAAAAAGAAGGGGGACGGCTTTTTTCAGTTTAAAAAAACTTGTTTATGAAAAGAGACAAGTCTCTGCGTCGACTTTGCTCAAAAAAGGGACGGCGTTTTTCAATTTAAAAAAAAACTTGTTCTGAAAAGAGACAAGTCTCCGCGTCGACTTCGCTCAAAAAGAAGGGGGACGGCGTTTTTTTCAGTTTAAAAAACTTATTTCTAAAATAAGACAAGTCTCCGCGTCGACTTCGCTTAAAAAGAAGGGGACGGCATTTTTTCAGTTTAAAAACTTGTTTCTAAAGAAGACAAGTCTCCGCGTAAACTTCGATGAAGAAAAAGAGGATGGCGTTTTCTTTTTTAAAATTCATCTTATTAAAGAAACAAATCCCCACATCAACTTCGACTCAAAAGAGGGTGAAATATATTCACTCCAAATAAACATTATTACACCAAACAAAAAATTATAGTTTACAAAGTAAAGATTGTTAAAATTAAAAATCTTCTGAAGCTACAATACAAGCAGCTTCATCAACCAGATGATTTACAACTTCATCCAAAACCTCGGCAATCTCTGATCGTAGAAAATCTTCTGTTAATGAAAGGGAAGATTCTCCGAAGCTCGAAGACTGGAAAAATAACCGGTCATGATTTCAAGAAAAGTCTACATGATAAAATCTAAAATGCCAAATCCACTATTTTCGAACACTAACCTCTGAAATTGTATCGAAAAGAATTCGATTTTCGAAATTGACTTTATTTAGATCCTCAAAATCGCTAGGCATGTTAATCTCTAGAAAGACAAAATAAACAAAATCATTTTACACTTCGACAAAAAAGAAGCCAGCACCTTTCTTACCAATAATAAATAATTTTAGATCGCTTACTATTTAGATAATGATCAAATAAGGCAGAAGGATTTTCCGTTGCAAATTCCAACCATAACGAGGGATCAACAAAAACATTATCCTTCAACATCAGTAAGGGCATAACTTCAACTATCTACTGAAGTTCACAGCATAATATCACTTAAGTTTACATTTACAAGCTTTTCGAAGTTCAAAAAACTAAACTAAATTGGATGATCACGAACTGCATCATTAGCCTTCGCCTGGTCGGCAGCAACTTTCTCAGCTCTCTCAACACGGGAATTCACAGTAGCAGCGGCCTCTTTGATCTTCTAGAAAAAGAAATAAGAGAAGAGTAAAACTTCGGACCAACTCAAACATTTTTTTTAAAAAAAATGATAGGATAAGAACAAAGTATGAAGTGTACCTTCTCAACTCGAGCTTTAGCCTTCATCATAGCATAATCTCTGCCACCACCATTCCAGTATTCTTTGAAGAATTTCTTTCCAAGCACATTTGTCCTGACATTAATTTTGCTAAGTGCTTCAACAGAAGGAAATTTATAATCATCTTTCAGCAACTCTTCATAAAGAGGATCTCCATCCTCTTTCATCAAATGAAAGATCGCCCTGGTAGCATACATGCAACTGAAGTCAGAAGTAGTTTGCAACACCGTGGATAAATCTTCGTACTGGCGACATAACCAACTGAAGAATGGTGCATAATCACCAACTTTCCAATCAGTTTCTTCAGGCTTCGCACCAAATTTCTCATAACATGCCTTACAAAGTTCTCATATACGAGAAGCAGTAGCATAGAAATATTCATCTTTTTCCTTCAACTTCTTCTGAAGATAATTAACTTCTTTAGCAGACTTTTCAAGCGCAATCCCAACTCTAGAAAGTTCTTCAGTTCTATCCTGAAGAGTGACAGAAACATTCAGCAAATTAGTCTCCAACTTTTGGTAATCTTCAACAACAGAAATTCGCGCTTTTCTTTTTCTAGAAGCTGGGATTTCAAGCTCTCAATTTCTTCAAGCATTTTCTTCTCGCGAAGTGCAGCAGCTTCCTCTCGAATTTCAAGACTCCATCGCAGACCTCTCTGAAGAAGGACGTTCTGAAAAGAAAAAAGAGAGAGAGAAATTAGAGCGAAGGAAAAATAAAAACAAGAAAAGCTCAAAAAGCGCAAACAAACCTTGTAGGCTAGTGTAACTGAAGCATCCCCAAGCATCCTCAACGTCAGGAACTGAGAATGTTTTGTCAATACATTCAGATAGTTTAAGTTCGGAGGACTTCGGAAGCATGCGGATCTTGTCCAAACCAATACCAATGAATTTAAAAGCATCAAGATCCACACCTTCGCGCTGACAAAAATCTAAACAACGATCCAACGAATCCTTATTAATATCTTGAACAGCAGGATGCGAAGTTGCGAAGGAGTAAGTGGATCTTCAGTTACACTCTTCGATTTGGACAAATCCACAGTTACCTCTTTTTGAGAGGAAGAATCAAGAAACACAACATCTGAAAAAGAAAAATGGCATTCAAAACAAGTAATAATAATAAAAAGCGAAGCATAAGAAGAAAAAGGGAGTATACCAGTGTAAACTCTTTTCTTCTTTTGAAGGATAATCTTCTTACTGGAAGAAACATTCACCAAAGAATCAGATAAGCGAGTAATCCTCGCATTTTCGGCTTCTTCATCAAAGACGTCTTCGTCCGAATCATCGAAATCGACGTCGGCACAAACAGTACCCTTTTGAGAGGAGGCCACAGACTTTGCAGCAGCCGAAGGCGAAGCTCTCACAGATGCAAAAACTGGAAGTTTACCACCTTCAGTAACTAGAGCTTCAGCAACAGTAACTGGAGCATCACCTTCGTGAACATGCGAAGTCGGATCTGCAATTATATCAATGAGCAAAGATCCAGGGGACAAGGAGAAAAACTTCTAAAACTTTCAAACCCCCCAGTTACAGAATCACCCCTTAGAGGTGTGTGAGCAGTAAAACGAGGAGAAGAGGCTCGGGCAGTCTCTGAGAGACAATAATATCAATCTCACCTTTCTCGTCGAAGTTACCACCAACGTCACCTCCAAGATTAAAAAGAGTTCGAGGTGGAAGAGGCCCAGCAATATTGCCGACCGTAACATCCAAAGGCTACTTGTCAACAACCAAAGATTGCACAACATTAAAAGACTGAAAAAAGTCAGCAAGCGGAGACAGAGGAGAAGGCAAACTACTTGAGCAAAAGACTTCAACAAGGAATTTCACCTCTTGACTAATAGTAAGAGCTTCGACATCAGTATCAACATTTGTAGGAATCGGGCCCATCCCGGAAGTGGCACCCAAAGCTTGATCTTCTTTTTCATCAGAAGGAATAACTTCAGCATCTAGTTTCTTCTTCTTAGAAATTTTCTTGGAAAGTTTCGAAACGCCTGAATCTGGCGCACCTTTTCTCTTACGAGTGGTTTTTTCCAAACTGGGTTTTCCTCCATGATTATACAAAGGTGGAGCCCGTGGCCCGTATTCAATTTGTGCAACTTCAAAAATACGATTCAGTCGATAATAGTCAGAGCCGATCAGCTTCAGAATTGTGTCATTTTTAGACTTTTACTGCTTACCAAGAAACTCACAAACTCTGAGTTCTACACCTTTCACAAACTTCGCATCAGAATCAAATCTTTTAGAACGAACAGTTTTGAAATCCGGAAATAAATATTTCTTATTCTTAACAGTTTTCTCATGAAAACGAAGTGGTTCCCAACCTTTCCTCATCGGCCAAACTCTAGCGGCAACGTACTCTTCGCACAAGTCTCGAGTAGACTGAACAGAAGCAACAAGTTTATAAGCTCGCTCACAATCTTTCGAGACCTGGCTCCTCTCCAAAGCAGGCTTACACTCAAAAGAGGACCGAATAAGCCTCGAAGCAAGGGGAAACTTCTTGACAATTCTACCTTTGTCATTTTTCTCTTCAATCGTGGGAACTTTGTGGTAAAACCACTGCCTCGACCAGTTCTCAGGCCACTTGTTACGAGAGGCCGGTGGAATTTGGATGGCACCACGAGCAGCTTTAAAGCTACTACAAGGAAAATTTGAAATAATCTTTTTATCATTAACCATCTGACTCTTGAATTGGGTGTGCATCTCATGTAATTTAGAGAAGGCAGCAATATTAGGCTTCGCGTGCTGAGATTTCACAGCGCAAATGAAAAGGGCAATCTTGCAGACACCATTCGGAGTCAAATGGTGCATCTCTATATTATAGGCTCGGAAAATATCTTCAAGAAGATCATCGACGGGAAAACAAAGTCCGGCAGTGAAAAGATCTTTGAAGACTATGCATTCATCCTCATGAGGACTCGGGACAACCTCGTCTTTAGGAAGACGAACCAGACCCTTTTCCAGAATATTACGATCAAAGAAAGACTGCAGTTCTTCTTCAGAAATCAAAGATTTCCCGAATTTGAAAGAGCGTGTTTCGTCCGCCACCAGATCTGATTCTGATGCGGAGACATCACCAAGAGAGTCTCCTGTGCCCTCGGAATTTGTAGAAGACATTTCTAAGGAACAGTCACCAGACTTCGGATCCAAGTCAAAAAGATCGTGTTCCATGAAAACCTAAAAAAGATCAAATAAATCAACCTGCAAAAACAAAAAATAAGTAGAAGAGGCACGAAAAAGGAACCTTGAAAGCACGAAGCAAAGGAACAACGAAGCCAAATATCGACTTTGCGACAAAGCTTAAGGCAGCAAAATCTCAGTACTTTTCAAAAACAGACAGAACGGGGGGACCCTAGCTCCGCCCTTTTATAGGGAGGCTCCGGTCAAAGCAACGATCGGCGGTCAAACTTCCAAAACAAAGCTCGGCCTAAGAACTCCGAAGTCCGGGACAGCGTTTGGAAGCTCAGTATCAAAATCAAACTTCGCGGGATTCAGACCTTCGGAGTAGGCCTTCGCCCGCGAGGGGCTGCTGTTGGGGATTTTGACTTCGGAACCAAACTCAGCTCCAGACTTCGGAAGAAAGAGTTGCCTCGTCTACACGGAAAACACAAAGATAAAAGAATCCCACATAATGTAGGCTTCGCATGTCGGAAAGAAGTGAGGCAGCAGCGAAGCCTCGGAAAAGAAGGCATAAAGGGAAGTTTTCACCCAAAAGAATGACGAAGTAAGAGGAGTTAGTTAGGAAAGGTTAGGAGTAAATTCAACTAGGCGAAGTATGAAAGTATGACTTCGCCCCTCATGTAAAGATTTGTGTTAGATAATAGGGGGGCAAAATAGTCTTTTGACAATAGATTGGCCAAGGTCAGACCCCTATAAATACCCCCTCTGACATGTACAGAACAACCAGAGAATAAAGTTACTTTACACGTGTGTGATTTTGCCACGTGGACTCTCCAAATCTGTGTTGTGAAAAGTTTTTCCCAACAGAACCCATGTCACATGTCTTGATGGTTGTCCTCTTCTCATTTTCGGCCATTAGAGAGGAGTGAGCTATTTCTAGCTTGGAGCGAGCTACCTTGAGCTTCTCATGGGCTTCCATTAGCCTCTCATGAGACTTCAAGAGCTCATCAAAGGATTGCTCAATGGCTAATTTGCCTTTGCGCAATTCTTTGCACTCCTTTCTCTTGGCATCAATGTAAGTGTTGGCATCATCAAACATTGACATAAGCTCATCACATGAGAGCTCCTCCTCATCACTCTCATCATCGGATTGTACCTTGGATGGCTTGGCCATCAAGCATGTGGATGGAGTGTCGAAGAGTGATATCTTGTTGTTGAGGGCGATGCTTGCAATAGCTTTCTTCTTGATGTTCTTGCCCTCATCATCATCACTATCATCCTCATGGGTAGAGACATCACTATTATCCCAAGTCACACAATAAGATTGCGCCTTCTTCTTCTTCTTGAGTGTCACATTCTTGTCCTTCTTCTTACTCTTCTTCTTGTCATCATCACTCTTATTGTCATTGTCACTATTGTGAGGACAATCGGCAATAAAGTGATCTAAACTCTTGCACTTGAAGCATCTTCTAGGCTCTTGCTTGTTCTTGGAAATAAATTTCTTCTTGCCTTGACCATAGCCTTTTCTTTTCATGAACCGGCCAAATTTACGCACAAGTAGAGCCATGGCCTCATCATCTTCATCATCACTTGAGGTATACTCTTCTTCAAGCTCAATCATCTTAGCCTTGCCCTTGCTCTTGGATGATGTAGCCTTGAGAGCAACACTACTCTTCTTCTTCTCCTCAACTACTTCCTCATTGCTCATATCTTGTGTGATGATCTCTCCAAGGATTTGGTTGGGCTTCTTCTTGTTCAAGTCTTCTCTTGTAAGCAATGTCTTGATAATAGCAAACCTTGGGGGCAAGCACCTCAAGAACTTATGAGAGAAGTCCTTGTTCTTGGTGTCCTCACCGAAGCTTTTCAAATCATTCACAATCACTTGCAAGCGATTGAACATCTCCGACACGGTTTCACTTTCATCCATCTTGAAAGTACCAAACTTTTCTCTCAACATATAGACTTTGGCATTCTTGACCTCTTGTGTACCCTCATATGTATCCTCCAACCGCTTTCAAATGTCATGAGCCAAATCAAGATCTTTGATTTGCTCAAATACATGAGACTCAAGAGCGGTATAGAGTGCATTGATTGCATGGGCATTGTACTCCATCTTTCTCTTGTCGGCATCGGTGGGAGCTTGAGCATTCTCATACTCAATCTTTTAGCTTCCACACATCAATATGCATGGTCATAAAGTGCACAATCATCTTTCTCTTCCAATGATCATAGTTTGTGGCATCAAATTTTGGCGGCTTTCCCAACAAAATGATTTGAGCCACTTGTGCACCACAAGGATGTTAAGCCTCAAACGGTGGTGACCTCGGCTCCGATACCAAATGAAAGGTCCCGATAGGCTAGAGGGGGGTGAATAGCCTATAAAATTTTCTACAAAGCACTAGACCACAAGTTAGTAATTAACAAAGCTTTTGCTTAAGCGCTAGCTCTAGGCTATTCTATGCAAGCCACCTAACATAATATACTACTCACAAGTATAAGCACACAAGCGCAGGAAACCCTCTCTTCGAACCTATAGAGAGAGCACCTAAACAAGTAAGTAAGCGCGAGTAGGTACGAGAAAGCTATGCCAGCGAGAAGAGTAGAGGTTGATCCAATCACCGGGAGATAGCCAATAAGCATAATGAGGATCAATCACCAAGAGAGAATACCGGAAGACCAATCATCCACTCGAAGGTGGAGAAGAGAAAACACTCAATTTTTACCGAGGTTCACGTGATCGCTGTCACGCTACTCCTCATTGTGGCACTGGTCTTCCTTGGTGGATTGCGAGCTAGGATTCACACGCCAATCCCTCACCGGGAGCTGCTCACCAACACAAGAGAAGTGGTTCTCAACCATGAGCAATCCACTAGAGTCGGTTTTGTCACTCCGCCGGGGAACAACCGCAAGAACCCCTCACAATCAATCTTCGGTGTGGGCTTGAACAATCACCAATCAACCTCAACACCGGAATCCTCCTCCAAGCCGCTAGGGACACGGCAATGCCCCAAGAGAATAAGAACTCAGCTCTTGGCTTGCTCTCAAGTGCTCTAGAATGCAAATCACTAGCAATGATGCACTTGAGGATCACTCAACTCAATGGATGAACAAAGTAATGATCAAGTGAGTGAGTGAGAGGCTAGAGAGTGCTCACAAGTGTATGGTAATGAATCAAATGTGCAAGAGAGTCACCAAGTGACTAGGAAGGGAGTATAAATACCCCTAAGTGCACTCCTAGCCGTTACCCCACAAGAAACAGCCGTTAAAACACTTTTCGCACTGTCGGACCGACTGCGTCGGACCAAATGCTAAAGTCCGACGCTCAGATTAACGCCACGTGTCAGCTCTTTTTAACGTTGCTCGTCTTTTATCCCAATGGCTACTGATTCGCGCTCTTTTTTCAATGGACCGATGGCGCCGGACCAAAGTCCTCCACCGTCCGACGCTCGCAGAAACTACGCAGAGAGCTCCAAAAACGATTTTTGATCGTCGGACGCTGTCCGACGCCCTGCGTCGGACCAAGTTATAGCGTCTGACGCTGCGCACTCAGCACGCCGTGCCTGTGCACAGAGCACGAACTAGCCACGACGCACCGTCGGACTGTCAGCCGATAGTCCGACGCGCTCGCCCTTCTGACCATCGGACTGTTCGACTCTCACAGCGGACAGCCGCACGCGCCACCGTCGGACCCTCGCGTGTCAGTGCGTCGGACTAAAGAGTTTCACAGTCCGACGCTTTGCAAAACAACACAAAGAGCACCCGAGAGCTCCAGGTAGCGTCGGACGGAGTCCGAGGCTTGGTGTCGGACTAAACACAGCGTCCGACGCTTTCTGACAATTAGTAACAAAGCAGGGAACCGTCGGACCCTTCTCAACAATGGTCCGACGCCTCTGTTCCCCAGAGTCCGATGCTCTAACCTTTGCGAAAACAAGTCAAGTTTCCACCCCTTGCTTCAAGGTGCTAACACTCAAGATTCTCAACACTTGTGCACAGTGTGTTAGCATTTTCAAAACATTTTTCAAGGGTTTCTAAGTTGATCTCTAGGTTGAGTTAGATTCAATGCAATGAAATGTAACCTAGAGCACTTGAAGGTAATCCAACACTTAGTTCTCCCCTTAATAGTCGGCTGTCTATCCTAAACGTGATCACTTCCACTAGAAGTCTTGATCACCAAAAGAAACGCCTACTTGGGGTTATACTTTGCCTTCTAGCTTTTCTTTTCACTTCTTGAAGTCCTTTTCTTTCTACTTGATCATTTCCACTTGGTCAACCTCTTGGTCCATGGTTGAGCCACCCTTGATCATCACCAATCACTCCTTGCTCCACATCATGGGTTGGACAACCTATTCTTAGCCAACACTTAGCAAATAGGTTAGTCCTTAGGGTGTCATCAATTATTAAAACCAAACTAGGGCTTTCACCTTGTGAATGTAACAACTATATTGCAGTTTGATTGTGGCTAGTTGTTGTTGATTATGTTTTTTTTAGATTCTATACTCTCTTCTCTGTTTTGATTCAGTTGTTGGGTTCCTGTTCTTTATTTTTACTTCGCTTCTGTAAAACCTTATTCCACGTTTCTACCGGATCAATACAAATTCCCTTTTACCTCAAAGTATCTGTTACATCCTGAAAAATCTCTTTCTTGCCATGTGCAGGTAGTGATTGAGTCCTAAGCATATTCCATCAGCTTCATCTTGATCATATCACAGCCTAAATGCAACATGATCCTAAGTTGTGCCTTTTAAACTTAGGCATCTTTTTCAGCTTCTTAAGGTGCCTTTTCAGACTCAAACATCATTTCAGACTTCTGATTCTCAAGGCTTCTTGTCACTCATGCGTCATTTTAGACTTCTTATAAGGAGTTAACTTTAGGTGTGCCGAAGTGTGCCGGCAGCCTGCAGCTCTGAAGCAAACATGTTCTGATCCCATCTGTGGTCAATGCTTGCTATAAACCTTGTATAGCTCTATCACAATGCTTGTGGCTTTCTGGTTAATCATCTCTTTATTTGATTAATGCATGGCCCTAGTGACATAATGAAATAATGGCACTATCTAATAAAGTTGTCGCCTTGTTGGGTTCCTATTAGTTTTTGTTTCCTTTTTCATTCTTTTTGTAAGACTTTGGCTAATGTTCAAACTGGGGGTAACACATCCTCTTTCTCTAAAATGTTTTGGTTTCTGCTGATTTTTTTTTGTTTTTAACATGTGCAGGTATATATCAAGGCATAATCGTACTTCTTCAACAGTTCAACTGCATTTTGATCATATATACACGTGCCGAAAACAAGAGTGTTATATAAGTTTTGCCTTTAAACCTAACTATACAGAGTAAGACCATGGATGACCAGTTGACCACTAGGCTTCTTTTGGGACTCGCATTTGCACTACATCTTTGCGTGCTATAAAACATTGTGTGGATGTATTTCAATAATAGAGTTATGGCTATTTCCTGTCAAAAGAACTAGACAGAGATTAGTGATAGCCAGACATAGCAAATTTCTATACAATTCTCTCTTAATTTTTTTATGACCCTGATATTTATACTCATAATTGGATTAATACTGAACAAAGTTCGTTGGGTTCCCATTAGTTTTCCCCTTTCTTACACTTTTGCACGACTATATTTGGCCTCTGTTCGTTCAACCGGTGGGTAATATGAATCTCCTTTCCTCTTAAAATGTTGGTTGGTTGCTGAAAATTTGTCTTATTATTTATTTATCCTTTTCTTCATGTGCAGGTAGCAGTCAAGGCATCAGCATATTCCTTCAACTCCATTTTCAGTTTTGATCCTATCACAGCCTGGAAATAAGACTGGTCGCTGTAAGTTTTGCCTCTAAACTCAACTACAGTAAGGACCTCTTTGGTTTCCCATGACTAAAACTAAAGTGACTAAAGTTTAGTCACTTTAGAGACTAAACTTCCAAACAAACTGACTAAAAGGTGACTAAAACACTTTAGTTCCATTAGTCACTCAAGAGGTACTAAAAGGTGACTAAAACATTTTAGTCACTTTAGTTTTAGTCATGGGAAACCAAAGAGGGCCTAAGACCCAGATTTACATGTTAGGCGTGTATGGTGTCATCTGCTTGTTAGCTCCATTGCAATTTGATTGTCGCTTTGTATTTCCTTTTTTTTTTTTTTGAATCTCGCTTTGTATTTTCTTATGGTCAGTAGATTGTGGCTAGTTTATGTTATGAAGATCTACCCAAGGTTGGGATTGTGAGCTGTCCCAAGTATATTGAACTGGTTATGTTGCTATTAATTGATCCTGGAGCAGTTTCTATGTTGCCAACTAATCATGCATGTTTCCATGAAATGCATGATCTGGCAACATAGCTACCTGATGCACACGCACAATATGCTTGTCACTGTGCAATAGTGGATTGTCCCGTACTCTTGATGAGAATTTGGGGTAGCCTTTAAGTCGTCACTAAAAATAATATAATTGAGGACAGAGTAGCCATCTTGACATATCAGTGTGTCATGTGTACCCAAGGTTTGGATGTAATTCATATGCACTTCATGTGTCGTCACTAAGAAAAAAATGCATCATAATCCATATGTCTTGTTTCCTTATGATTTGAAATCAGAGCATATATTCAACAGAGCACCAAAAGTTCTGAGATCATCCTACTTTAGACAGACCTTTTCCCTCCCAATGGAAACTTTAGACTTTGACTTGGAAAGTTGAGAGTGACTTTAAGAGAGAGAAAAAAGAGGGAACGTTTGTAGGAGATCATGAGCCACGAAGCAAGTACGGTATATCATCAGGTACTATGTGCATTGAATTTTTTTTCTTCTTCGGTCCTGCTCCTACCCCGGTTACTTGTGTTGATCCAGTACCCTCCATCTGGTCGTAAGTAGTGACAGCTGACGGTAACAGCAGCTGGGAGGCTTCGATTAGATTTTTTTTTTTTTTTTTTTTTTTTTTTTTTTTTTTTTTTTGAAATGGTTCGATTAGATTTATTGACCATAACTGTGAGTGGAATTGTAATATGCCCGGATTAGATAGAAGAAGATATAGTACCGTCGTTGACTCGTTGTCACTTCAGTCGTGTGGAGGGCGGAATCGTCCTCCTTGCCGAACGAGCAACCGCAACGCGCCAACCCACGTGGCCGCCGGGGCTGCGCGTCTGCCCCGGCTGTTGTGGTTTGAGGCCCATGCGAGGCCGACCGAGCGCGAACAGGGAAAGCAAATGCAAGAAAAGAAGCCACTGCTCGCCTGAATTCCTTCGACTCATTTGCCATTCTTTCATGTGACAGCTAAATTACTTGATGCCGGATGCTGCGTACTGTGAAATGGAGATGGCCAAGTAGGAGGAGAGGAATGGACGAGGCTGTCCGTTCTCTTGTCTTCGTTTCTCTTCTCTACTGTTTCTTATGCTGATGATTTGATTTGTTAGGCAAAAAACAAATTGGGAGAGGCAATCATGCCCAAATAACTGGTTTTCCTTTTTTAGCCTCAGTAGCTCTGCACCCGAAATGGCCAAACGATTCAGGAGTTCAGTTTGCAAGGACATATTGGAGCACTGGCAGTGACAGGACCAACTCGACAAACAGAGGCGTCCTTGCGACTTTGCAAGTTGCTTCCCTCCTGCTCTCAACTATAGTACCAGGGCACGTGTAGAGAGAACCACAGACAAAGATCGTGAGCATGGTCATTCCTCGTCAGAACTACGCGGTTCGCAGCTTTATCAGCATTCACACCACGAACAGTTTTTTTTATGCGCTGCCCAAAAGTAGTGATGGCCTGATGAAAGAGCCGGACCCCGGTCTCAGAATTCAGAATTTTTTTAAGAATTGGAATGCCTAAGCAAAGACAAAAAGAATATCAAATTTTACCTCTAAATTTGATTAAGAAAGAAAACAAATCGAGAATTCAAGATCTGCCCGGGACTTCCACCTTCGAGCTGTCTTGTGGGTGTGTGCCCTCCTGGCTAGCCATCGGCGGGCAGCGGCCGTGCTGTAGGCAGCACGCTTGCCGGCATAGGCGGACCTGGTGTTGTGCCCGGGTATTCCTGGACATACCTAATATTTTTGCTACAAAGTATAGTAGATATAGATATACGCATATGCACAATATAGTTAAACTTTAATATTGCAGTTCTCTTCATCTTATTCATCCAAAAACAACCGGAACTGGCCGCGACGGTGTGTGTTAGGATCCGAGAGGATCACCAACTATCACTGGATAATTTGGAGAATTAAGAACAAAATCGAGAGAATTTGGGGATAGTTTGGATAGCAACTCTGGAAACAGGATTCAAATTACACGATGCCTTCACGGCTACGGCAGCAAGGCCTACTTAAGCGACGGTTACACGGCCTTGGGCCCACACTCACGCCAATGTCACGCTAGCTCGGCAACACGCTCAGCCACTTGGCCTCCTTCCCGCCTCTGCTTCCTCCGTTAACTGCATGCTCACGCCTTCAGCTTTGCCTATTGTCGGACGAGCGTCAGTGGATGACGCCGTCAAGGATGCCACCGAGCAGTTCTTGACATTGCCTTCCCCATGAAAACCAACTTGACCCCAAGTTGGGCTAGCTGGGAAGCGCCTCCTGAGATCATGCATCTCCTCCCAGGTCACCATGTGGATCGGTATTTCAGACCACTGCACCAACACCTGACAGACAGCAGATGCTCCTTTCTGAATACTCCACGACTGAAGCAATTGCACTGGCTCCACACTAGCCTCGGGATCATCAGGTAGCTGAGCAATGTCATTGTGCACTGTCACTGATACTGGCACATGATGTTTGAGTTGAGACACATGAACAACCGGATGTATCTTAGCATCAGACGGTAGATCCAGCCGATAAGCTACAGCACCCACTTTCTCCAAGATTTTGTATGGACCGAAGTAACGAAAGCTGAGCTTGCTGTTGGATCGATCAGCCACTGAAGACTGTATAAATGGTTGAAGCTTCAAATAGACCAGTTTCCCAATAGCAAACTCCCTCTCAGATCGACCCTTATGTGCTTGATGCTTCATCCTGATCTGAGCTTGATGCAAATGATGAGACAGAAGCATCCTGATCTGAGCACGATGCAAATGATGAGAAAGCACATCATTGAGCAAGTTCCTTTCCAACAACCATTGGTCCAAATCCTGACAGTGAATCTGAGAGGCACTAGGGATGCCAAATGTTATTGGTGCATAACCATAAAGAGCCTCAAATGGGGTGGTTCCCAAAGCAGAATGATAGCATGTATTGTACCAAAATTCAGCTGCAGCTAACCAATTGCTCCACTGTTTGGGACAGGAGTGAACACTGCATCTCAAAAAGGTTTCCAGACACTGATTGAGCCTTCCAGTTTGCCCATCAGTTTGAGGGTGATATGAAGAGCTCATCAGCAAATCAGTGTGGGATAACTTAAAAAGTTCCTGCCAAAACTTACTAGTAAAGATTCTGTCTCTGTCAGAGACAATTCCTTTAGGCAACCCATGTAGTTTGTAAATATTGTCCATAAAAGCCTCAGCAACATGTACTGCAGTGAATGGGTGACTTAGAGGGATAAAATGACCATATTTGCTAAACTTGTCCACCACCACTAAGATTGTGTCAAACTTGTTTGATTTAGGTAGTCCCTCAATGAAGTCCAAATACACAATTTTCCAAGCCTGATTGGGTACAGGTAATGGTTGGAGAAGGCCAGGCAGCTTTGAATGATCAATCTTAGCTTGCTGGCAAATAGAGCACTCTTTGATGAAGTCTTTGATATCTTGTTTCATCTGAGGCCATGTAAATAGTTGTTTGATCCTGTGGTAGGTAGGTAAATACCCACAATGGCCCCTAATAGCAGACTGATGAACAACAGTCAAGATGTGGTGCTGAGTCGACTTGTTTGTGCCCAACCAAATTCTCCCATTCAGCCTAATCAGCCCATCTTGAATATTGAACACAGGACCATCCATTCTATCCTCTTTAAGTTCAGTCAACAATTTCATGGCTTGAGGATTATCAGTATAGCCAAGCTTGATTTGATCAATCGCTTTCATGACTGACAGAGCATGTACTGACTGATCATGACATACTCTTGATAGTGCATCAGCTGCCACATTAGAACTGCCTTGCTTGTAAATCACCTTGTATCTGAGATCCATGAGTTTGAGTACCGCTTTCAGTTGCAGTTCTGTAGCCACACTTTGGTCAGACAGGTGAGCTAAGCTTTTGTGATCAGTTTTGATAACAAATTCTTGGTTTAGTAAATAGGGCCTCCATTTTTCCACTGCCAAAAGAATTGCCAAACATTCCTTCTCATAGGTTGACAGTGCCTAATTCTTGGGACCAACTGCTTTGCTCAAGTAGGCTATAGGATGGTTGTCCTGCATCAACACAGCACCAAAGCCTATCTCACTAGCATCAGTCTCCAAAATAAATGGTTTGCTGAAATCAGGCAGTACTAAGACCAGTGCAGTGATCAATGCCTTCTTCAATTGCTGAAAAGCCCTTTCAGTTACTTCTGTCCAGACAAACTGAACCCCCCTTTTTCAGAAGCTCAGTGAGTGGTCTACTGATTAAACCATAATGCTGAACAAATCTTCTCTAGTAACCAATAAGCCCCAGAAAACCCCTCAATTCCTTTACTGTCTTAGGCTGAGGCCATTACTTAACGGCTTGTACCTTGGACTCTTCAGTGGCAACACCTTCTACAGAAGTAACATGTCCTAAGTACTCCACTTGTGGCTGAGCAAAAGAACACTTAGACGGCTTCACAAAGAATTGGTGCTGTCTCAATGTATCAAACACCTTCTTAAGCAACTAAACATGCTCCTCAATTGACTCAAAGTAGATCAAAATATCATCCATGAACACCAACACCCTTTTTCTGAGCAAATGAGCAAAGATTCTGTTCATGATGCTTTGAAATGTAGCAGGAGCATTAGTTAGCCCAAATGGCATAACTAAGAATTCATGCAGACCTTCATGAGTTCTGAAAGCTGTTTTATGTGTATCAGCTGGATGTATGCAAATCTGATGATAACCTGCCCTTAGATCCAGCTTGGTAAACCATCTGGCCCCTGACAGTTCATCTAACAACTCCTCAACCACAGGCATAGGATGTTTGTTCTTAACTGTCTGAGCATTAAGGTACCTGTAATCAATACAAAATCTCCAAGTAGCATCTTTCTTTTTGACCAACAAAACTGGTGAAGCATAAGGACTAGAGCTCAGCTTGATGATCCCACTAGCTAGCATGTCCTGCACTTGCCTCTCAATTTTAGACTTCTGTTGGGGAGAATATCTGTAAGGCCTCATGTTGACTGGTGTTGCCCCAGGCAATAACTAAATATGATGATCATACTCTCTTTTCGGGGGGTAGTTGGTGTTTGGAATACATCCTCATAATCTGCTATTAACTTCTGAACCATGTCAGGAATGACATTCTACTGAACAGAAGCAACTGCATGTTGTTCCCCCAAGACACTGGCCACAGACTGAACATCACCCCCACACACCTATACCATCAGAGAAACTGCACCTCTATTGAGCAAACCCTGCAATTTCTATACAGATACAACAGAACAATTTGTACTGTCAGAAGAAAGCCCATGCAAGGAAATCCTATGAACATTATGAGTGAATGTCATGATTTTCTTGGCCCAATGAACCCACATGGGGCTAACTGTCTCCAACCAATCCTAGCCTAAAATGATATCAAAGCATTTCAAAGGTAACACTCCTGCTATGGATAAGAAAGAATGACCTTAACAAGACCATAAGAGCTGAGTAACTTGCTGATTGCACAACATGAGATCACCACTTGCAGTAGAAAACTGAGTAGGCTCACAAGCACTCAAACTGTCAGACAACTGCATGGCCAATGATGTACTGATAAATGTTCTGACACTACCAGAGTCAACTAAAATCAGCACTGGTATTTTGCCAACTTGCCCACACAGCCTCATGGTTTTCCTCCTAACCTGAACTGGAACTGGAGATTGAGTCACTAACATCACAGTATCAGTTTGAGAATCCTCATCCTCTTCTATCATTGGCTCCCCTTGATCTTCCAATGCATCCAACAATTCTTCTACAACATGCAGTGGAATCAGAGCTGGACATTTATGCTCTTTACTGCACTTATTGCCACATTTGAAGCACAATTGATTTTGCTTTCTATAAGCTCTTAATGATGCCAACTTATCATCAGTATTAGATGGCTGCATCTGTTGTTTCTACTTTTCTCCCTCTCCTGATTTCAGCTTATCAGTCTGAGACCGAAAACTCTGCCTACCCATGTCCTTCCAACCACCCTTGCCCATGGGTTTAGCCAATTCAGCCTCCTGAATCAATGCCAACGCGCTGGCTGTGTCCACATTAGGTGGCTGATGCAGAACAATGGCAGTTCTGATTTCTTCTTTCAACCTAGCCTGAAAATGTGTGACGAAGTATGTTTCATCATAATTTGCATTGTAAAGCAAGAGACTATGAGCTGCCTTCTCAAATTTAACCATATACTCATCAACTAAAGAATGCTGAGCAACAGATTCGAACTGCTTAAGTACCAGAGGGTATTGATTTTTGTCGAACCTATCCATGACCAACTGACACAGGGCTGCCCACTCAGTAATTTGGCCACGCCTCTCCACAGTATGCAACCATGTCTTCGCCGTGCCGGTGAAGTTCAGAGCAGCAAACCACGTCTTCAAGCTTGGATGGACCGCATATACCTCAAAGTAATTCACATAATCATCTCTCTATAAACGCGGATTGGAGCCATCAAATTTAGGGAACTCTAATTTAGGAAATGGCGGCGGACGCAGAGAAGGATCAGAGAACGAGTTAGAGGACGTACCCTTGTCAAAGTGCTGCGGTCAGGTGAACCCGCCGCAGTGCTCACCACTCCCGTTCGGTCGGGCCACGTCCTTCATCGGTGATGGAGACGAGGACACAGGCGCGGTGTTGAGGTCGAACGCACGATTTAAGGGTTATACGACTGCGGTGGACGTGACGGGTGGCGCGCCACTGCCGATGAGAGCTGCGGCTCCACCGAAGCCTGGAAGCGGAATTCCGCCGAGCACTCCCTGGCCCAGTGAAGGACCTGCGCCAGCGACGTCCAAGGAGTCAACGCGGCGGTAGAGGTTGTCGACGCGAGTAGCCGTGTCCTTCAGCGTCGTCGCTGCCGAATCCGCCTGGCTTCGCAAATCCGCCAGGATCGTCTCATTCTCCGATTGGCACGAGCTGATGTCGTGGACGGAGTCGAGGGTCTTCTTCATCATATCCTAAAGGCCCGCGAACTGCATCGCCGCATCACCCATGGCGTCGAACTTCTTAGCGATCTCGTCGAACTTGGAGGAGAGCTCTTCGATCGAGGCCGCCATTTGTGTCTGCAACTTCGTGGGTTTGCAGCCTGGCGCCAGGATGCGAACACCGAATTGGAAAAAAAATTGCGCTAAATGGAACCGGGAGCTGGATACCAAATGTTAGGATCCGAGAGGATCACAAACTATCATTGGATAATTTGGAGAATTAAGAACAGAATCGAGAGAATTTGGGGATAGTTTGGATTGCAACTCAGGAGGAAGAACAGAGTTCAGGTTCTAGAAACAAGATTCAAATTACATGATGCCTTCACGGCTACAGCAGCGAGGCCTACTTAGACCATCCGCACTCATCGTCCTCTATTTTCATCCTTTATACATCCTAATCATTAAGATTCTCTCCTCTGTACTCGTTTCTTCCGCACCCATCGTCCTCTATATCTCATACTCTATGGAGGTGTTTGGGACTGCTCCGCTCCACATTTTTCAGCTCCGCTCTGTAAATTTTTGCCAAACGGGTCTAGCTCCACGCATGCTGCTCCAGAAAAAAAAGGTGGAGTTGTGAGAGCACCTAAAGAGGTGCTCTACAAAAAATATGGAGTTGGTAGAACTACTCTATGGTGAAGTTTGTGGAGCAAAGTTTATGAAGCAGTCCCAAACACCCCCTATATCAACTACTATCATTAGGGCCCACTTGTAATTTTATCTAAATATATCCATGTGAGATCTTGTTTTGAAGTATTTGTTGAAACGAATTTAATGGTGTAATCAAAATTTAATTTGATTTTTTGGTTGGTAAGTTATAACATTTTTTAACTAGTAAAAATAATGAGGCCCGCCACTCCTCTCACCACTCTCCTCCCTCCCTCCCACGCTGGTCTCTCGCGCGAGTGCGCAGCAGGCTTTGGGGCGTGGTCCTGTCCAATACCGGAGGCTCCTGTACGTACTCCTTCCATAAAAAAAAATGTAATTATAAGATTCGTGCTGGTCAAATTTACTAAAGTTTGACCAAGTTTACAGTGATTAATATTAATATTTATGTCTTAAATATAATTTGTTACGAAAATATATTTCATCGTTAATCGATTGATATTTATTTTGTATTATAAATGTTACTACTTTTTCGTATAACTTTGGTCAAAGTTGAATGCTGGTTAGTTCCTCGGTAAGTGAGAGTTGCATTCTTTTGGGGATGGAGGGAGTAGCTAAATATACCAGCTGGACACCGCTGCAGCTCTATTCTACCGTAAAACTTCCTCCAGGATTATTATAGCGCACTCCAGTGCAGTTGGTCTTAAGCGACGGTTACACGGCCTTGGGCCCACACTCACGCCAATGTTGCGCAAGCTCGGCAACACGCTCAGCCACTTGGCCTCCTTCCCGCCTCCGCTTCCTCCGATAACTGCATGCTCACGCCTTTAGCTTTGCCTCGGGCAGCGGATGGGGGGAGCGGCTGCACCACCAAATAGCAACCTGGTCCAACGCGAGCAAGTACTACAGTAGTATCTTACTATCTTTTATTTACTATCATTGTACTTTCTCCATACTAAAAAAACTGACGTTTTGAACAGGGTTTCAGTCATTGGAAATATAAATCATAAATAACTTTTAAATTCCTGAGTTTAGAAATACGAAAATTATATAAATAGATTTATCTTGAAAAATACTTTCATACAAGTATACATATATCACTTTTCAATAAACACTTTTATAAAAACAAGAGGTCAAAGTTGTACTTTGGAGACCGTATCGCTATCAAAAATGTTTTTTTAGTATGGAGGGAGTATACTTCAGCAGGTCTCAAACTTCTCCACGGCTTTTTTGGTTTACTTGAATCAACTATGGTGAGGTGTGATTCCTTGTCATGTACTAGTAGTATCTTTCGGCCCTCTGGCCTCTTGCAAGTGTATTCGGTGTGATTTGTTTGATTGATTTCAAGTGTGAACTGAACGGCTAAGTTCGTTTTGCCAAGATGACTTCTTCACTTGCCAAACTTTCTGTTCGTCTGGTGATCTATTCTTTTTTCTGCATATAAATTTCTGACGTCTGAACTGAGACTACAGGATCTGAAAGGTTTCCTCTGTTTCATTCAGCACCTGGATTTGGTTGCTTAAGATAGCTTGTGATCAGGGGGAGAGGAAGGGGGAGGGTAAACCCCTCCCAAATTAATATAATTTCCACTATTCAAATTTTCATATATTTGTTCGTGGTTCATGCATGGGGAATTTTTATGCTTTCTGTGTTTTTATGAAAATAAATTGATTTATGTGGAATTCTTGTAAAATTTCGAATGACCCTAAAAATGAGATATGTTCTGACACTGACAGAAAGTTGGTGCATACTGTAGTGGACACACGTTTGGATTTTTCTAACGTTTCTTCTTTTCTTGGCATGGTCCATTTATCCCCTCGAATTGGATTTGGGGTCAACTGCCTGCAGAGTGCCATTCAGGTTGTTGTGAGGACAATTACCGTGTGTTTGGTTTGGGGACCAAATAGGTTGGGTTGGCTCCAACCCAGTTTTTTGGAATGGGATGGACCCATTTCGTATTTGGTTCGAGGGTTGGGTTGAGCCCAATTTTTTGTTTGGTTTGAAGGTTGGAGTGGGATGAAATAGATGGCATCTTGACACCGTTAACAGTACCAAAATAGTGGGGCCCACCTATCACTCTCTTTATTTTCATTTTTTCTATCTCCTTCGTCTTCTCAACGCTGCTCGCGGCCCGTCCCCAGGCCAAGCCGCCATGGCCGCCACCACTACTAGCGCCGCACAGGGCACAGGCCCCGCTCGCACCACTCTGAGCCGGCCGCGGCGCCCCGCTCGTGCTCCTCCGCGTGGGACCTAGCGGCCCCTTCGTGCTCCGAGCCACGCCGCTCACGCAGGCCCCGCGTGCCCGGCGTCCATGGCGGCTCGAGCAGCCCCGCGCCGCTCGCGCAGGCGCCGCAAGCCCGGCGTCCATGGCAGCTCGAGCAGCCCCGCGCCACGCGGGCCCCGGCGTGCCTCCACGCTCTGAGCCACCCGCTCGTGCACGCCCCGGCTACCTGCGACCTGCGTTGGCGGCCATGGCGGCTGAAAGCTCTAGTTTGGTTTTGATAATTAATGACATCCTATGGACTAACCTAAGTTGCTAAGTGTGGCAAGGTTTAGGTTGGTCAAACCATGGAGTGTGGAGCCTAGGAGATGGTGTTGATCAAGATGGCTCAACCATGGATCAAGAAAGGTGGATCAAATGAAGTTGATCAAGGTGAAAGAAAAGGACTTAAAGAGGTGAAAAGAAAAATGTTTGAAGGCAAAGGTATAACTTCAAATAGGTTTTTCTTTTAGTGATCAAGACACCTAGTGGGTGTGATCACATTTAGGTTAGATAGCCGACTATTAAGGGCAGAACGAGTGTTGGATTACCTTCAAGTGCTCTAGGTTGTATTTCATGGCATTGAATCTAGCACAATCTAGAGATCAAGTTAGAAACCCTTGAAAAATATTTTGAAAATGCTAACACACTGTGCACAAGTGTTGAAGACCTTGAGTGTTAGCACATAGAAGCAAGGGGTGTGAAAACTAACTTGTTAGAACTGTTTTCTGAGCGTCGGACGCTGGGGATCATAGGCGTCGGACTATTGGCGTGTAGAGTCCGGCGGTCCCCAGGCTCTGTTTCTAACCGTGCAAGTGTCGGACGGTTCTCGTTGGTCTGATGGTAAGCGTCGAACACTGTCTGACCGTCTTTTGAGCTCTCTGGAACTCTCTGGAAGCGTCGGACGATGAGTTTCGTTAGTCCGACGCACTGACTTGGAGGCGTCCGACAGTTGGCTCGACTGTGTTCCTCTGTGAGAGCCGGACTGTCCGATGGTCTGAGAGGCGAGCGCGTCGGACCATCGAGTGACAGTCCGACGGCGCGTTGCGGCGAGTTCACGGTGTGGCGAGGCGCGTGGCGTGCTCTGGGCACAGCGTCGGATGCTGTTGCTTAGTCCGGAGCTGAGCGTCGGACTGAAGTTCGACGGGTTTTATCACTGTGGAATCTCTCTGGAAGCGTCGGACGGGCGCGCGGTTTAGTCCGACGGTGGCTGCGTCCGACGGTTGGGAAACTGGCACGAGCAGTAGCCGTTGGCGATCAGCGGCTGAGGTTAAACCCTAAAGGACACGTGGCGAGAATCTGAGCATCGGATTGGGGCTTTGGTCCGACGCAGTCGGTCCGACTGTAGGGTCCGACGGTATAAAAGGCTATTTAACGGCTGTTTTTTAGGGATAACGGCTAGGAGTGCACTTAGGGGTATTTATACTCCCTCCCTGGTCATTTGGTGATACCTTTGAACATTTGATTCATTGTCTAACTCTTGTGAGCACTCTCTAGCCTCCCACTCACTCATTTGTTCATCTTTGATCATCTTTGTGAGTTGAGTGATTCTCAAGTGCATCATTGCTTAGTGAGTTGCATTCTAGAGCACTTGAGAGCAAGCCAAGGCTGAGTTCTTATTCTCATGGGACATTGCCGTGTCCCTAGCGGCTTGAAGGTGATTCCGGTGTTGAGGTTGATTGGTGATTGTTCAAGCCCACACAGAGGTGATTGATTGTGAGAGGTTTTGTGGTTATCCTTGGCGGAGTGCCAAAACCAACTCTAGTGGATTGCTCGTGGTTGATAGCCCCTTCTCTTGTGTTGGTGAGCGGCTCCCGGTGAGGGATTGGCGTGTGAAGCCTAGCTCGCAATCCACCAAGGAAGACTGGTGCCACAACGAGGAGTAGCGTGACGGCGATCACGTGAACTTCGGTAAAAAATCGGGTGTTCATTCTCTTCTCCACCATCGAGTGGATGATTTGTCTTCCGGCTTCCTTTTGGTGATTGATCACTTGGTTTTCATATTGACCACCTCTTGGTGATTGGCTCTACATGTGATTGTTCTTCACGTCATCAAGCCCTCGGTATAATCTTCCTTGACCACTCTTCTTTGCATTTACTACTTGCCTAGGTGCCATCTCCTTAGGTTCGGAGGAGTTGGTTTCTTGCGGTTGAGTGTATATTATTGTGAAGTAGCATATTGCGCTAGGTGGCTTGCATAGGGTAGTTTAGAGCTAGTGCTTTGCAATAGCCTTGTTATACTCTAACTTGTGGTCTAGTGATTTGTAGAAATTTTAAATAGTCTATTCACCCCCCTCTAGCCTATCCGGTCCTTACAGCGGCGCCCCAAACCGCGCCGAGGACTCGCGCCGCGCCAACTGCCGAACGGAGAGCAAGGTCGTTCATCTGGGTTGAGTTCGTCCGCCCAAATCGGAGGTATTTCCAGAACCCGCATCTTTGGAGAATATGCCAACCCAGGTCAACCACATTCCACTCAACCCTCAAACCAAACACAGGTGCATCTGGGTCGAACCCGGAACGACCCGGGATATCCCGCAATCCAAACACACGGTTATAGGTAAAAATGGCCAATCCATATATTGAAGGAGAGGGAGAGTGAGAGCGAGACCCTAGAGGGGTGGCTATCTGTCTGGATTGATGGCACCTTTGTTCGTCATTGTCAGTCATAACCGATGACTCTCTACATATGCCAATTCAATATTTTCTTCGTCTTTTGTCCGATCACTACCCCTAAGCTAGCTAATTGTGGTACCACCCAACCATGGATCACAATAACTTCATACTGATGGTGTCTATGACTCTATGAGTTATGATTGCGAACACATGGCTTTTCCATAGCCATTGTGTAGCGGTTTTTGTGATGAGCGATTGTCAACATGCCAACACATTGGCGTGTGTGGGTGTGTTTCTCTAACCGTGGCACGCTGATTCGTGTCGAAACAATGGTGTCTCTTGGCTTGTGTTGTGCAGGTGTCGAGCTCGGAGGCGGTGGTCGACGGTGTGGTGAAGGCCAAGGAGGACGTGACATGCCGACGGACCGGGTGCGGTGAAGGGCGGACGTGAGGCTTGGACCGAGGGACCTGGAGGCTGGGCGGCCAGCCGCGGTGGCTGACACTTGGGACATCAACGAGTGCAAGTGTACACGGCAGGGGATGCGTACGGGCTACGCTACTCGCGACGGTTTGGTGGTTTCACCTCAAAACCATCGGCGGCGGGTTTCGAGGGGTTTGCGCCTCAAAACCCGGGCGGAAGTCCCGATGCGGACGGACGACACGTGGCGGCATCGGTGAGTTCGCGTCGAAGCGAAGCTACCGGTGAGAAGGCGCGGTGGCCGTCGGATCACAAGAAGCTTGGACTGGACCATAACGCCCCCGGCTAAGTGGTTTGATCTCTATGTATCCAAGGGCAAAAAGGAAATGTAAAATAGCCCTAATAAATAAGGATGAGGGGTTCCCCTTCCCCCTCACCTCTCCCCACTTTTATTTTTCCACTTTCTCTTAGTTATCCTCCTCTTCTTAGGGTTCTTGAGAGAGGTCCCAAATCTGAATATTTGGTAGTGTATTTTAGTGATTTAGAGTGGGAATGGTGGCCCTTACCACCTTGTGACCTCTGGGTTTCAAGTTTATGTCTCATTGATTTTTGTTCTCTCCTGTGCAGAGTGCTGCTCGTGGTGTTCCCTGTTTCGTTCTTGCTCGATCTTCTTCGATTCACATAGTTTTAGTTCACCTTGTGAGATGGTCTCCTAGGAGCAGTCTTCTGTTACCATCGTGAGTCGATGTGCAAAGTTGGAGAGCCCGAGGTTTTTTTCGTGCAAATTCCATGTGTTTTCGGATCTGAGAGCCCTGTTTCTCGTCAGTTCATTTATTTCTTCAGTTCTTTATTGGTGCTTGAGTCCGTCAAGTAGCGATAGGAGTGCAGTCCCTCCATTCGCTCGAGCGCAGCAGCAGGAGTATTCCCTGCCTTGTCTGATCCGAGCAGCGCTACCAACGCCGTGCTCCACAAGGGCCGAGCGTGCTTTGCCTAAGCGGCGCCTGCTTCTGGATACTGCAGCTCGTCCTGCTCCTGTGATTTGATTGGTCAGCTTTCTGTTCATCTGTGTGAGGAGAGCAGTCCCTCCCTCGGTTTCCTGCAGGTCTTGCTGTTTAATTTTGTGTGTTCGTGAGAGGATCAATCATCAGTATCTAGGCATGGGAGAAACAGCAGCTTTGCTGCAGCTCCAGCGTTGAGCGCCTCCCAGCCTGAACCGGTGTCAGTTCGTGAAATTGTGAACACAACAGCAGCAAGTGACTTGTACGTGAATTGATTTCCATCTTGAAATGTCCCCATCAAGCTACAGGAGTAATCATTTTATTTTGCCAAGTAGTACTCACGGTGGTTTTTGGAAAGTGATGCTTGCACTGCGTTTCTATTTGCTCTGAAAAACAGTTAGCTGTTCAGGTCTTTGGACATCGGTTTATCTTCTTGCAGGTGTGCTTTGTGCCCGAGTTGTTGGTAGGTCGTGCGCCTTTGAGTGCCGATAAAATCCAACAATTTTCTTGTGTGTGTTTGTTTTGCAGGGATTCAATTTGGCTCAGGTGGATGAACTATTTTCTTGCAGATTTTTCGACTAATTTTCACTAGCCTTGATTTTTGGATTTGCTCTCATCGTTGTCGTTTGAGCTCCGATTCGACTTTCGTCTGTTGCATTGGCTTTATGGTGTCCCGCTGCGTACCTAGGGAACATCCACCCACTAGTTTGGGTCGTGGACATCACGGTGTTTCATTCGTTTCTTGGGGTTTGATTTTGGGACAGAGGTCAAATATTTCGAAAGAAATTTGAGGCTCCCATTCACCCCCCTCTGGTCGTCGTTTCCGGTCCTTCAATTGCTATCAGAGCCAGTTAAGGATCACTCCACCTTAATCAGTCCTTGATCGCCGAAGGCGACATCATGATGCAACGCGGGCCAGGCAAGCCGCCGCAGGTCGATGGCACGAACTATCCCTATTGGAAGATACGCATGTCAGCTCATCTTTAAGGGATTGATTTGAGTGTTTGGGATATCGTTGAGAACGCTGAGTACGTGGTGATCGCTAACCGCGCAACTCAGCTTCAGAAAGACCAACACAATGCCAATAACACTGCTCGTTCTGTTTCGTACTCAGCTCTCTCTTTGCCTGAATTTGAGCGTGTTTCCGATTGTGCGACAGCTCATGAGATCTGGTTGAGGCTGCAGGCCTATCACGAGGGCACTGTCCATGTTAAGACCAGACTCTACGAAACGCACAAGAGGGAATACGAGAACTTTGTGCAACTTGATGGTGAATCAATCGATTCTTTGTTCACTCGCTTTCAGACTATTGTGAACAAGATGAGGGCAAACAACCCTCAGATGCCCTATGACGATCACGGGAGAGCACTCAAGTTACTATACGCTCTTGATTGGAGGGTTTGGGTGGATGAGCTGTTGAGCAAGCTCAAGTCCACCGAGATCGACCACCAGACGCAGGCGAGGATCAGAAATCCGTCTACCCCAACCATGGCATTGGTCTCAGGTACTGGAAGTTCAAGTTCTTTGGCTAACCCTTCATAGCTGTCTCTTGCCTTGTCATCTTTGGTCTCAGCTGCAGAGGAGCACATGGAGGCTCTTGGGGATGACGAGCTGGCATTGGTGATTAGCCGGTTCTCGCGGTTCCACAACAACCGCTTGAATCGTCGGCGTGGGGTCACAAAGCACGGCTGCTTCGGGTGTGGAGACCCTGATCACTACGTCGCCAACTGCCCCAAGTTCGACAAGAACTCCTACAACAAGTACGACTACGGCAAGCGCAAGGACAAGAGCGAGTCCTCCTCCTACAAGCACAAGTCCAAGGGAGGATTCGACAAGGAGGCCATCAAGAGAAAGTACCTGGAGAAGCATGAGGCGAAGCAGCGAGCCTTCCTCGCATTGCTCAGCAACCTCGACGATGACTCTGACCGCGACTCACCTCCAAGCGAAGATGAAGCCGACAAGAAGGTCGAGAACAAGTTCAACGGACTGTGTTTCTTCGCCGACTCCAAGCACGGAGGCTTCTGCACCATGGCACTCGACGGGACAACTACCGGCAACGACAAGAACGTCGACATCGAGCCTGAGGTAGAACAAACCCTCGAATCTCTTACTGCCGAGCTTGAGTCCATGGGTGATGCTTTGCTTAGCCAAGATAAGCTGCTTAAACTTGCTGCTCATGAGAGAAAAGAGTACAAGGCTAAGTGGGAGAGTGCGGTCAAAGAGCTTGAGTTTGCTAAGTCTTCTGTAGCTGTTTCTGATGAATCTAAATGTGATGCTTGTGCTGTTCATATGGCTAACCTTGCTGATTTGCAATCCAAGTATGTTGCTGTGGTAGATGAGTTCGATGAGGTTAGGTCTTTGCCTATCACTTTGGGTGCTTGCAAGTCTTGCTCTGCGCTGCAGTCTGATTTAGCTGAGAAAGTAGCTAGGATCTCTTTGCTTGAGAAGTCAAGTTAGGTTTCTAGATGTGCTTGTTGCGAGGCTTTGGAACTAGAACTTGATTCATGTAGGCATGACAAGAAAAGGGCCGAAGTCACAAATCTTCGGTCCATGCTAAGTTGGTTGGCTTGCAGTGAACCGTAGTTGGGTATGATGTTGAGTCAGTTCAAGAGGGGAACTGACACAACGGGATTAGGCTTTGCATCAGGTAGGAAGGGTGAAAATATTTTTGGCAAGGTTGGTGAGCACAGTGGCCTGAATCCAAGTGAGAAACCCACCAAGCCTTCCACTACCCCCAAGCTGATCAAAATCACTCCACCACAACCTAACAAACCCAGTGTGAAAGATGGTGTGTTTGAAGAACCACCTAAAGCTCCACCCCAAAAGCAAGTGTGGACTCCAAAGCCAAACCACCTAAGGAACCCACTTGACACTCTGCCAGATATCTCTGTTGAGCCCCCTCCAAAGAGCAAACAACCACCAAGAGTGAACCGTACCCACAAAAGAGTGAGCCAGTCACCACACAAGAGAGAGGTGTACCACTGTGAGTATTGTCATCGGGATGGTCACTTGTTTGAGTTTTGCTTTAGGAGGAAGAGAGATGAATGGCATGAGTATGAGCTCTACCACAACTCTACTCATGGAGTGTTTGTTCCACCTTTTCAGAGGCACAGTGCTAGGCCTAGAGGTGCAGCTCCTCAAGGTCCTAGGCCTCAGGGTGTGAGACCACGTGGTGGTCGTGCTCGACGGGGTTTAGGTCGTGGCTATGACCTGGGACATTGTGACCGTGGCTTTCAGTCTTACAGCTTGAGCGGACCACGTTTTCCTCGTCGTGGTGATCGCTCTACTCAAATAGGACATGGCATGTATGGTGTTTTTCCTGACACTTCTCGTGGGCGAATGACCCAACACTGGTTTCCTTCTCAGTTTGCTAACCCCAGTGTTGGATCATTTGCTCACCCCATGTCTTACTACTGATGCAGAATGTAGGCTTGGAGAACACGTGGCTAGTTGATTCCGGCTGTTCGCGCCACATGACCGGAAATTCAAAATGGTTCTCTAGCCTCAACCCCATGACATGTAAAGAATACATCACACTTGGGGACAACAGCAAGGGTAAGGTGCTTTCTCGTGGGTCAGTTCGACTCAATGAGAGTTTTGTTCTCAAGGATGTTGCTTTGGTTTCGAATTTGCACTTCAACTTGCTTTCGGTTTCGCAACTCTTTGATGATGGTTATGAGGTGCGCTTTAAGCCAGGCTTTTCTCGTGTTCTGGATGCTCAGGAAAATCTTGTGTGTCAGATTGTTCCATTTGGCTAAGTCTTTCGAGCTGATTTCTCTCGCTCTTTTGGTCTTTCTCGCTGTTTAGTGGCCGGTTCTTATTCTAAGCTTTGGAAGTGGCATAGGAGGCTTGGTCATTTGAGCTTTGACTTACTAGCTAGGTTGAGCTCACTTGACCTAATCCGAGGATTGCCCAAGCTGAAATTTGAGAAGGATTTGGTTTGCCACTCTTGTCGGCATGGGAAGATGGTTGCTGCTTCCCATCTCCCCGTGAACCATGTGATGACCAAAGGGCCCGGTGAGTTGCTTCATATGGACACAGTTGGTCCAGCTCGGGTCCGGTCAAATGGTGGGAAGTGGTATGTCCTTGTGATTGTTGATGACTTTTTTCGCTACTCTTGGGTCTTTTTCATGGAGAGCAAGGATGAGGCTTTCACTCGTGTTCATGATCTGATCTTAAGGTTGCAAAATGAGTTGCCTAAGAATGTCATGGGAGCTATCCGCAGTGACAATGGCACAGAATTCAAGAATACTCATTTTGAAATCTTCTGTGCTTCTTTGGGTCTTGAACATTAGTTTTCTTCGCCTTATGTTCCTCAGCAGAATGGGATTGTTGAGCGCAAAAATCAGACCTTTGTTGAGATGGCCAGGACAATGCTCGATGAGCATAGGACTCCTAGGCGGTATTGGGCCGAAGCGATCAACACAACCTGCCATATTTCCAATCGCATTTTCCTTCGACCTTTCATGAAGAAGACATCATATGAGCTGCGATTTGGTCGACTGCCCAAGGTGAGTCATTTTCGGGTGTTCGGTTGCAGGTGCTTCATTCTGAAGAAAGGTAACTTAGACAAATTCGAATCTAGATCTTCAGATGACATCTTTCTTGGTTATGCAACTCACTCACATGCTTATCGAGTACTTAACCTTGAAACTAACCGTGTCATAGAGACTTGTGAAGTCACTTTCGACGAAACCACACCTTGTTTGGCTCCTGTCTTTGAGAGTGCAGGTGATCAGGAGATTGGTGAGTGCATTTTTGTGGAGGAGGAGCAGGACGACGCCGATTGGGGTGATCCCGAACCGACTCCACCGGCTGCCCAAGTTGACCCTGCGACGATTACTTCGGTTGACGGTCCCAGTACTTCTTCCTCGACTACTTGGGGGCCGGACGACCAGTTTCCTCAACTTGCTCTAGCTGCACCTGAGGGAACTCCAGCTGCGGTTGAGAGGGAGGCGACTTCTTCAAGAGAAGCACCTCGGCACATTCAGCATCGCCATCCTCCTGAAACCATGATCGGTAACATCAATGAGCATGTCACTCGCAACAGCTCTTATCGGATTTCCCATTTCGCATATTCTGCTTTTGTTGCCGATTTTGGGCCCAACGATGTTGGATAGGCTTTATCTAATCCAGATTGGGTCAATGCTATGCATGAGGAATTAGAGAACTTTGAGAGAAACCAAGTCTGGGTCTTAGTTCCACCTCCACCACAGTGTCATTCCATAGGTACCAAGTGGGTCTTCAAGAACAAACAGAGTGAAGATGGGGTTGTGGTGAGAAACAAGGCTAGGTTGGTTGCCCAGGGGTATTGCCAGAAAGAGGGATAGACTTTGAGGAAACCTTCGCTCCTGTTGCCCGTTTAGAAGCCATTAGGATCCTTCTAGCCTTTGCAGCTTCGAAAGGGTTCAAGCTGTATCAGATGGATGTAAAGAGTGCCTTTCTGAACGGGTTCATAGAAGAGGAAGTGTATGTGAGGCAACTCCCAGGTTTTAAAATCCCAAATACCCTGACCATGTTTACAAACTCCACAAAACCTTGTATGGTCTAAAACAAGCCCCTAGAGCGTGGTATGAGCGTCTTAATCTTTTCTGCTAGGCAAGGGTTTTACCATGGGTTCTGTTGACAAAACCTTGTTTCTCCTCAAGCAAGGCAATAACACACTCTTGGTGCAGATTTACATGGATGATATCATCTTTGGTGGCTCGTCACATGCTCTTGTTGCAAAGTTTTCAGATATGATGAGCAGTGAGTTCGAAATGAGTATGATGGGCGAGCTGACGTTCTTTCTCGGGTTGCAAATCAAGCAAACTCAAGAAGGGACGTTTGTACACCAAGGCAAGTAAAGGATCTGCTGAAGAAATTTGACATGGGTGATGCCAAGCCACTTTCGACGCCCATGTCGACCACGACGGTGATGGACCCGGACGTGGAAGGAGAAGCAGTGGACCAGAAGGAGTACCGCAGCATGATCGGGTCGTTGTTGTACCTGACGGCGACGAGGCCCGACACCCAATTCGCTGTGTGTCTCTGCGCACGCTTCCAGTCTTCGCCGTGCAATTTGCATCGTCAAGCCGTCAAGCGAATCATACGGTACTTACGCTTCACCCCTGAGCTTGGTCTTTGGTACTCTACCTCTTCGACTCTTTCTCTTTCGGGCTATTCCGAAGCTGATTACGCCGGTTGTCGAGTTGAGAGGAAGTCCACCTCTGGTACTTGTGAGTTTTTGGGTTCATCTCTGATTTCTTGGTCTTCTCGCAAGCAGTCGAACATTTCCCAATCCATTGAGGTTGGTACCTAGCATGCATAGGTTTGTGAGATCCTTTCTTCTATCTTGTATATGCTAAGTGCCTATGGCTCATGCTTTGTTTACTTGACTGGCTGACACCTATGTGACCTTATGGCAAAATTCATGCAAGACTCTTTATCATGGTCATAAAAATCAAATAAAAAAATCTGAGTGCATAAGGGACTGGCAAGTGCCTACGTGACCTTGTGGCAAAATTCAAAGACCAGCATAAGGGACGGGTGTGCCTTTGACAAGGCAAATGTATGGGGTAGTCCCTTGGGGTACATGGGATAGCACAAGGTTGATTTCCGGCTTATGTTTGCTATGTGATAGTCTTAATGGTGAACCCCGTTTTTGCGAAATGCTTAAAATTGGTCAAAAATTCTTAAGTGTTATATTCCGTTTCATTTGATCAGTTTGAGCATTGGCTTTGACATGCACTTGTTGCTATACACTTGACAGCACTAGCTAGAGCATCGTTGTACTCGGATTGCTATACTCTTGAAGCTTTGCATTTCTGCATTTCATTGCATTCATAGCATGTTTTGAGGAGGAGTTGCACTCTTTTTGCTTCTTGTTTGATAAGTGCATTTTCCAACAAGGGGGAGAATGATTCCACTAATCCAGAGAGTTCATACATTTGTGAGGATGCATTTGTCAAGGGGGAGTTGTACTCCGAGCTGTTTTGAGCTGTTTCTGCTAGATGTGTTGAGCCGTTGCCTCTAATTGAGGGTCTAGCTGTTTTCAGGTGCTTTGTGCTTTGCTAGTGGTGTTGAGCCCGTTCTGCCTCTTCTTGAGGACTAGCTTTCGTTTTACTTGGTCGCGTCGAGCTATTGCCCATGTCTTTGGGGATCAAGTTTTGCTCATTACGAATGACCCGTTTCCAGCTTCTCTTTGGCTTTTGGTCATTTGGATGAGTTGTCTCTGGTTTTGTGTTGGTGTTGACAATGCACTCATCAAGGGGGAGATTGCGAACACATGGCTTTTCCATAGCCATTGTGTAGCGGTTTTTGTGATGAGCGATTGTCAACATGCCAACACATTGGCGTGTGTGGGTGTGTTTCTCTAACCGTGGCACGCTGATTCGTGTCGAAACAATGGTGTCTCTTGGCTTGTGTTGTGCAGGTGTCGAGCTCGGAGGCGGTGGTCGACGGTGTGGTGAAGGCCAAGGAGGACGTGCCATGCCGATGGACCGGGTGCGGTGAAGGGCGGACATGAGGCTTGGACCGAGGGACCTGGAGGCTGGGCGGCCAGCCGCGGTGGCTGACACTTGGGACATCAATGAGTGCAAGTGTACATGGCAGGGGATGCGTACGGGCTACGCTACTCGCGACGGTTTGGTGGTTTCACCTCAAAACCATCGGCGGCGGGTTTCGAGGGGTTTGCGCCTCAAAACCCGGGCGGAAGTCCCGATGTGGACGGACGACACGTGGCGGCATCGGTGAGTTCGCGTCGAAGCGAAGCTACCGGTGAGAAGGCGCGGTGGCCGTCGGATCACAAGAAGCTTGGACTGGACCATAACGCCCCCGGCTAAGTGGTTTGATCTCTATGTATCCAAGGGCAAAAAGGAAATGTAAAATAGCCCTAATAAATAAGGATGAGGGGTTCCCCTTCCCCCTCACCTCTCCCCACTTTTATTTTTCCACTTTCTCTTAGTTATCCTCCTCTTCTTAGGGTTCTTGAGAGAGGTCCCAAATCTGAATATTTGGTAGTGTATTTTAGTGATTTGGAGTGGGAATGGTGGCCCTTACCACCTTGTGACCTCTGGGTTTCAAGTTTATGTCTCGTTGATTTTCGTCCTCTCCTGTGCAGAGTGCTGCTCGTGGTGTTCCCTGTTTCGTTCTTGCTCGATCTTCTTCGATTCACAGAGTTTTAGTTCACCTTGTGAGATGGTCTCCTAGGAGCAGTCTTCTGTTACCATCGTGAGTCGATGTGCAAAGTTGGAGAGCCCGAGGTTTTTTTCGTGCAAATTCCATGTGTTTTCGGATCTGAGAGCCCTGTTTCTCGTCAGTTCATTTATTTCTTCAGTTCTTTATTGGTGCTTGAGTCCGTCAAGTAGCGATAGGAGTGCAGTCCCTCCATTCGCTCGAGCGCAGCAGCAGGAGTATTCCCTGCCTTGTCTGATCCGAGCAGCGCTACCAACGCCGTGCTCCACAAGGGCCGAGCGTGCTTTGCCTAAGCGGCGCCTGCTTCTGGATACTGCAGCTCGTCCTGCTCCTGTGATTTGATTGGTCAGCTTTCTGTTCATCTGTGTGAGGAGAGCAGTCCCTCCCTCGGTTTCCTGCAGGTCTTGCTGTTTAATTTTGTGTGTTCGTGAGAGGATCAATCATCAGTATCTAGGCATGGGAGAAACAGCAGCTTTGCTGCAGCTCCAGCGTTGAGCGCCTCCCAGCCTGAACCGGTGTCAGTTCGTGAAATTGTGAACACAACAGCAGCAAGTGACTTGTACGTGAATTGATTTCCATCTTGAAATGTCCCCATCAAGCTACAGGAGTAATCATTTTATTTTGCCAAGTAGTACTCACGGTGGTTTTTGGAAAGTGATGCTTGCACTGCGTTTCTATTTGCTCTGAAAAACAGTTAGCTGTTCAGGTCTTTGGACATCGGTTTATCTTCTTGCAGGTGTGCTTTGTGCCCGAGTTGTTGGTAGGTCGTGCGCCTTTGAGTGCCGATAAAATCCAACAATTTTCTTGTGTGTGTTTGTTTTGCAGGGATTCAATTTGGCTCAGGTGGATGAACTATTTTCTTGCAGATTTTTCGACTAATTTTCACTAGCCTTGATTTTTGGATTTGCTCTCATCTTTGTTGTTTGAGCTCCGATTCGACTTCCGTCTGTTGCGTTGGCTTTGTGGTGTCCCGCTGTGTTCCTAGGGAACATCCACCCACTAGTTTGGGTCGTGGACATCACGGTGTTTCATTCGCTTCTTGGGGTTTGATTTTGGGACAGAGGCCAAATATTTCGAAAGAAATTTGAGGCTCCCATTCACCCCCCCTCTAGTCGCCGTTTCTGGTCCTTCAATGACGCTTAATGCCGAAGGTTTAAATTATAGCAGCAGTAGCAGCAGGCCTAGTCAATGTGCCGTCTCTGGGAATTTAGCATGTGTTTGGTTGCAGAGTTCAAGTGGGTTGGGTTGGGTTGGACCCCTAAAATTCGAAATTCACATGATCAACACTTACTTTCTCAAGTCTCAATCGATCATGTACTTAACTACTTAATCTATCTCAAATTTTAAGATCTTTGACTTTTTTAACTCCAAGTTTGACTACTCGTCTTATTCACAAAGTTTGTGTAAAAATAGTCAAAATTAAGTCATTCTTGAAAAACTTTATTAATAAAGAAGCTATGTAAAAAAATGATATTTTAAATAAATTTTTGAATAAAACGATTAGTCAAACTTGGTGTAACCATGCAAAAGGCACAGCTTCACCCCTAACTCCAGCGGTCCGGCCAGAGTTGCAAGGCAAAGATAGTTTGGTCTGTGAAGAAAAAATGGCCATTTCATCCTGCAGGAAAAAGAATGGCCATTTTTTGAACGAACAGGAGGGGCAGAAGAGCCCCTAAAAAGAATGGCCATTTCATCCTGCAGAAAAGGAATGGTCACTCTATCCCTGTTAGTCATTATCATGACTCGGAAGTTTTCTGCGAAACTTAGTGGCAAATAATCTTTTCTTTTGTATAATAAATGTTTAATGTGCCTACGCGAGAGGGTTGCTTGCACGCGCCCCGCCGCTACGAACGCCGCCGTTCAGAACACATCACACCAGTGCCACCGCCTATATAGTCGTCCACTGACACTGGTGCTGAACCACAACAACCTCCCCAGCCATGGCGGCAGCTCCTCTTCCGACGATCATTATCCTAGCCCTTGGTGCGGCTGTTCTAGGTGGCCCCGACGCGCTCCGCGCCCTTCTCGAGTTCACGGGGCGGAGCCCCTGCCTCGACATCGCCATCTGCATGTCCGTCATGTTCGTGGTCACCGCGTACCTTCTCGGCGCCGTGCTCCTCGTGCGCTTCGTCTGCGACGCGCGGCCCCGAGACGCCGCCGGTGGAGCTCATGAGGGACACGGGGCGGCGGCGGCCACGGACTGCCTCGCGCAGGTGAGCCTGCTGGTGTCGGTGTGCGTGGGGTTCCTCGTCGCCGTGTGCCTCATCGCCCTGCCGTCCGTCCCGTCCGGTGGCTATGGTACACTCGGCTTCTTAACGTACTTCGACGACAAGAATTTCATCGCCATAGCCGTCATCGCCGCAGCCACCTCAGTCCGTTGCACTAGCTCTGTGCTCCGCTTCGTCCGAGGGGCGGGAAATGCAGGCGACGGCGCCGCTGGCGCGCGCTTCTCCAGGGCGACGCAGACGGCGTGCTTCATCTTCGTCGCTCTGCTCCTCGCCTCCGTCTCTTGCGCCGCGCTTGGTGGCCTCGACGCACGGTGCCGCTTTCCCGGCTTCCCCTGCCGGAGCCCGATGACCGACGTGCCCGTCGCCGTCGCCGTCGCAGTCGCCACGGTCGCTGGGACGACACTTCTCGTCCGCTTCTCCCGCTGGGTGCGTAATGCCGCCGGCGAGGCTGCCGCTACGTCTGGTCTGCCACGGGCACGTGGCGGCGGCGTTGCTTCGGCAAGCTGACGTCTCTGGCCGTCGTGGCCGGCGTCCTCGCTGTGGCGTATGCGCACTCCGGGAGCAAGTCGGACGGCGGGGAGCACGCAAACTCTGCTTCAATGTCGAAATAATGATGTCCGTGTCGTACCTGTAGATCTGGCAGGCAGGCTGTGCAGTGCAGCAACAGCAACAGGTATTCGAGGCACGTCAGAACGGTAGAACTGAATTCGAGGTATGTATTCAGTATTCTCAGCAAGTCAGCATCATGAGTAGTGTAAATTCAGGAGGTATTTGAATGTATGTATAGATGGGGTGAGATTGTTCAGTTTATGGACGGTGAATTTGCTAATGTACAGTTTATACATCATGATTGTATAGATGGAGGCATGTGCCGTCTGTGGATCATGTCCTGTTTCAGTAGGTTCACTGCTTGTGTTCAACTGTTCATGTTGCTTTGTTGCGAGAGCTAGCCGTAAAAATGCAATCTTTTTATGAACGCCACGTAAGGGGAGGGACTTGGGAGTGGTTTCTTTTCGGAGATCGCTGATTACTGTTGTTGTTTGCGTAAACCATTCTACCTCCTCTCAATGAAAAATGTGTCGCGTGGCATGATCGTGGGTTTTTTTTGGATGATATTTCATCCAACCGAGATTAGCTAGGAGCTGCATAGTGATTCAGAGCGGAGACGAACTCAATCAAATTAAGCTGCAGTTTGATTTTGACGGCTCCATAAAGAGGAATGATTGTTGGGCGAGGATTTCTTTTTTAAGAGCGTATCATGATTCATGAACAGCGAATCTCACGCTCCGAACAAAATTGCCAAACACTAGTAGGTAGGTGCTTGATACTACCAGGAGCCATCACAAAGTTAACATCATCTATACGGCTATACCACACCTTTTTTATGGGTTTGCTTTGCTGACCACGACAGGTCAAGCATGAAGCACCCCATGTGTATGGATGGATGCTCTGATGCTCTGATGCCCATTCATCAGTCATCTATGACTCATCACCAAGAATGGAAGATGTGATTTATTATGCTTCAGAAAACACTTGGAAATGCGGTGTAGACGTGTAGTCCACTTCCCACTTCCTTAAACAAGCACACAAAAAAGTCCACAAACTGCATTCTACTCCCGATTGTCTGTTCCCCCACGTTGCCACATAGATCTCATTCAGGCTGTCCTATCTAATCTTGTTCAGGTCTCGCGGTAGATTCTGATTTCCTGAATTCTGAGGGCCTAGGCCTCTACAAACCTTTCAGCGAGAAAGCGACACTACTACTGTACGGAGGATGTTACGGCTGTTAGGACATTACGAAAGGCACTAATATAAGTACTGTAATAACAATCTAACCGCTAGAGTACGGGTAGGACCCGGTCGTCGGTTACTCGGTTGGCACCATACATTCAGTGATACAGTATATCATGCGTGACGGGAAAATAAATATTGCGATGCATGATCATGGAGGACGATCATGGATGGCATGCACAAGAGCAACGGGCACAACCGCAAGAGGAGGTGAGGGCCCAGTGGAAATGACCACCAGAGGGCACAAAGGAAAAAGGAACGAAAATAGATGGTTCTAGTGAAGATCTCAAAAATGCTAAGGGGATGGTTGCCGCTGTTCAAGAGGGAAGCTGGGGAGCAGCTGGGAAGCCTGATTGACGCGCTGGAGGGCATATCCAAGCAGCCGCCGAGAATAGAGTGGAGAAGAACGATGGTTTCGTCATCACGGTCGGTTCAATCGGTTGCTCTGCCTTCGGTTATCGTCAATAGTGTTTCGACCAGTATGGGTGCAGACTTTTCTGATGTGGGTCGAGCTGCTGATGAGAGTATTTTCATACTGGTAGAGGATAGTGCCGTTGCCGGCTTGGGTAGCGCTTGTGCACCCTTTATTTTGAATTCAGAACTAAGAATGCTGTAAACTTTGAACTTTTGGAATACAAAAGCAGGGGAGACCTCCTTTCTAAAAAAAATTCAGACCATGCAATGCAGTGGCGTCCTGGTAATCTGCGGCAGTGGCTTGTTTCATTTTGACCGCCGTTACTCCTTGGCTTTCCATTTCCGCGTTCAGCTAGGGACCATGTGACGCAATTACCAGTCGACCTACGGAGTACACCACTCTACCAGAAAAGCTTCTGCAGGGCCGTGCCGGCAGAATTTGAGGTCCTGTTCCAAGCTCTAAAATAGGGCCCTATCACTACCAGCCTAGAAAAAAATGATAGTAGTATATGTATGTTAATGCAATAAATCATGGATTGTAATTATTCAATTCTTGGTTGTCTTTATTTAAAACGTCATTTTCTTAGTGTTTTTGAATTATTGAAGGCAATTGTAATTAAATGACGAGCTCAGATCTTTAGGAATAACAAGAAATTAGACACCTTGCGGACTGCACTGGGCATTGTGGCCTCTAGTCTCCGGTGTCCAGGTGTAAACGATCGGGTAGATGGGGAAGCCAGGATTAGAAACGAAATAGACCGACGTAGTGAATTCCTCAGGGTTGGCAGCATCCTAGACATCAGAGGTTCTAATGGCCCATAGTTTTTTGAGGCCCTACGGAATTAGGGGCCCTGTACGAACGCACCTCTTGCACGCCCATGGGCACGGCCCTGAGCTTCTGGCTTCTGCTACACTTTAGAAGGGGGGTGGGGTGGGAAACAATGCATCTCAAGCTTTCATGGATTCATCAGACATCACCGCGAATGGGAGATGAGTTCAAAAAACAAGCATATACAAAAAGTGCATACAATAGTCCCTTCCCCCACATGGCCACATCCATCTCAATCCCTCAGGTTGATCCTACTCAGATCTCGCAGTGGGCCAACAACCTTTCTGAGTACTCCTACAGTATATTGTATAGTACCCGTGTATTGCCACGGTTTCATTTGAGCGATGTATACGAAAACAACCAATTTTGTGACATAAATCTACCCTACTAATGCACCAACATATTCATTGTTTGGTCTACCCCACAAAATCTCCCACGCTGAGATGGACACCCTTCATGCACCCCAAAAAATGTACCTAGAAAAACAGCTTCATACAAATCAACCATCTAGATTGGTTCACAATCTTTTCTCTCCTTACTTACTCAGATCCGACGGTCTGGATCGCGTGTATGGTCCTGCTTGTCCTCCCATCTGCATCGCGAAGGAAAGTATGTGCCCGCTACACCACGCGAGATCCTCGCGATCGTTTCCTCTTCCCCTCGTGGTCCATGCCTCGGCCACGCCATGAAACACGTACCGCCTCCCCGCCAGAGATCTCGGGGAACATGCCTCGACGCAACGCAGTGCGCCCCAGCCGGCTTGCCGCTGCGCGACGTCCGCCTTCCTCCGCCCTAGCCGCCGTGCAGCCGCCTCCTGCGGCAGGGATCCCGGTCCTGCCGCACATCCTCATCAACGTCGTAAGTGTCGGCGTCGAGGACTGTCAGCTGGGTTCTGTAAAAAAAAAAAAAACTGTCAGCCGGATCAGTGTTGTGTGGCATTGAGGCACTGGAGGCCGGTGGGTGTTCGGAGGCCGTTGGGGAGCGACACCCAGTGTTTTTCAAAGATGCCATCAGGGAAGCATCGTTTCCGTCCTGGGTGTAAACTAGCATATTCTCATGGTTCACCAATCAGGTTAGGCTTTGCAACCCTGTAAATTGCACTGCCTTTCAATTTGATTTCCTGATGGTTTATTGATATAAGATGTGAATTTGAGATCAGTTTTATATTTGATATCCGTTCTATATTTGGAGTTTTTGGGTCTGCATAATACAGTGAATTTCAATATATCTGAGTCAAAATCCAGAGACGTTTTCGGTCAAAAAAAAATCCAGAGATGTCGATATCAAGAAACAGGTAACAGAACGTTTCAACCTAAAATAGTTCATTATCAGGTCACAAATATGTAAATGTAATATAGATATTATTTGAATTTTTATTTGTTCTAAGAATATGTACACTTTTACGAATTAAGACACTCTAACTTGACTCTGATGGGTGGGCAATCTTTACAGATCACTCCCACTGGTTCGGACTGCATGTTAAACCACTGATCAGAGTAACAGGAGTCATATTGAGGCCACCCACACCCTTTCAACAGGCATCAATCGCCAGTGTACGTAACTAAACTTTCTTGTTCATATTCTTCCTCAAGAGTAATTCCTATTTTCATGAACCTGATTGTGGTTTCAATGTTATAATACGCCACGAAGAATGTTAGTGTTGAGCTGAACTTGCTTGTTCCTTTTCTAGCTCAAGAGTATTTTCTATTGAGGAGGGCGTGTTTTGTTTCTCTCATTCATAAATTCATGAGTTTTCTCAAAATTGCAGGATGATGGGCATCTTCATGTTTGCATTTTTCCATAGTTTAAATTTACCTTCCCCACACAGTTAGCATACTTTCAAATTGGCATATTTATGAATACCACCCCATTCCACTAAGAAGCCCTCGACTCGACTTGAAAATGGGGACGCCAACGGACGCACTGCATTCAGCGATATAACAAACACCGATACCCTGTGTTTTTAGTCCACCCCATCATATAGTCACCACCAATGCAAGCGATAAAAATTCAATACATTATCAGTTATCACAATATACAACATGGTTCTAGAATAGTAAAAGAAAAAGGCCGCTGCGGCCTCGTATCCTGCATAATGTCTGTGGCGTGCGCCATGACATAGCCACTGCCGCAGGAGGAGCAAGAGGTCATGATAATGGAGTACCAACTGATGCCATGTAAAAACTGAAAAAAGAAAAAGAAAAAACATAGAGCTGAAAAGTTATAGTTAGCCGTTTTCATATTAAAAACAATAGAGCTCACACATAATCTAATAATAAGAACAACGTCAAATTCCATTTTCATTCACATAAATAAAAGTCAAAATGCAAATCTTGATAGGTCTGTGTCAATTGGAATTTAAACCAGAGAGCACAATTAATATTTATTGCTTGGAAATGGTACTGCAGATGTTTAAAACTAACATATTACACCATTTTAATTGGGATTTTCTTCCATCATGGAGTAGTCCTTCTAGTGCTTTGTAAAAGTTATTCTTAAGTTCGTCAGCAAGCTCTTTGTTGGCTCAGTGCAATATAAAAGTTATAAAAAATTGCCAGCATATCCTAGAACTTTGACAAGCAAATTAAAATCACAGTGTTTCTATGTAGCTTACCATATTGTTGGTCGCCACAATGACCTTGAACTGAATCGTCTTGATTTAGATCTCCAGGACGATGACGACAAAGCAAGAAATTTCATTCAGTGATCCATGCTTACTGGCAAAGTTCAATGCAATGTTCCCATACACCCCTTTTTAGGAAATTTCCATAATACATAATGGAATTATTTACTTTATAAGTAGTTTTTAATTCTTACTTGTGTGATTAAACTGTACAGACCAGAAAATCCAACCAATTGAGAGAGAGAGAGAGAGAGAGAGAGAGAGAGAGAGAGAAGCCATGTTCTAGTACAAGTTAATTGAAACCGATAGTTGTGCCATGTAGGCCTAAACCTGAGTAAATCCTCTGCATTCATCTATGAGATCCAAATAATTTTTCAACATAAAGAGATGAGTAGTTCTACGTACATTTTGGAACTGTACAAATATAGTGACAGTTCTGCATACCAATTAGCAAACATTAAATTTTCAAAAACGGAACACTCTAGCATGAAATACCTACAGATCACTGCGAAAGTGTTGCTTGAGGTGGCCTAAACCTGTCATTAAGAAGATTCTGTCCTGGCATCCAGGCAGCAGCACAAACCCACAGCAAGCGCTCGCAAAATTGAAAATCAGAAGTGAATCAATTCCATCTAAAGCACAAAGCAAGCAAGAATTCAGGGAGCAAAAAGTTTCTTGTCCAGATCTGTCCAGAATCTTTTCTCGAATACGCAAAAGGCTTGCGTATCTTTGTATCTAAAAAGAAGAGTCTTTTACACGTGCGCGTGCACACAATTTTGGAGGAGATGATTTTACATGAAGGGCAGCCTTCTTACAAAAGATCTAAGCGGACTACTCGCGTATCAGACTACCCAAGTTGCGCGCGCCGGCATCGATCCATAGATCGGCGGTTTGCTTGATGGTGGAGAGCAGTTGCGAGGTAGTGGCGCTTACACTGCGGAAGCATCTCACGTTATGCACTTTCCAAATTTCCCAGGCCACCAACGCGAACAGAGTGTCCGCACCCTTCTTCTTGTGCCCCTGCCACCTCCTGCGCCATTGCTCCCACCAGCTGATGATGCTTTCTGCTCCAACCTTTAAGGCGTTGACTCCGAGTACTGCCAGGACCGTCCACCAGATTTGTCTCGAGTAGGGGCAAGAAGCAATGATGTGGTCAATGGTCTCTGGCTCCTGGTCACAGAGGAAGCAGTTGTCGTGTGCCTGTAGCCCATGACGCCGCCTCCTGTCCGCAGTCCAGTGTCTTCCGCGGACGGCCAGCGGCATGAAGATCTTGACCTTTACGGGGCCCAAGCTTTCCAGATCCTGTTGCATCCCGGGATTGGATGTGAGGTGGGACATCAGTGCTCTGTAGGCTGATTTGGAGGAGTATGTCCCTTGTGTCGTTTCCAGATAATGCGGTCGGCTTCCTCCGTGAGGTGGACCTGCATGACCTGGTCCCAAAATCTCCGGTACTCCTTCGTCACCGGTTCAGTGATGCCTCCTATGATTTGGCGCACCCAGGCTCGCCCCTGCAACCCTTGCACGATGGTGGTGTTCTGTATGTCACGGCGGCCGACGAAGTCCAGTACCGCCGGGCGATCTGCTTGACTGATTCACCCTGAATCCAACGAACCGTCCAGAAGGGTGTGGACTGGCCGTTTCCGATGACAATGTATGTGGACATCTCGAAGAATGCCTGGACCTCGGGGGGCGACTGACATCGGTAGGCCGGCCCAAGCCCGACCCTTGTCCGCCTGCTGCAGCCAGAGCCACCTGGATTGGAGGGCTATCGAGGTGAGGTGCAGGTCCGGTATGCCAAGACCTCCCATGTCTGTAGGCCTGCAAACAGTCGGCCATGCGACCATACATTTGCCATGAATGGAGCTGTCTTTCCTAGTCCACAGGAATCTTCAACATATGTTGTTGATTTCTTGTAGCGCCCATGTTGGGAGGCCATCAGCAATGATTGTGTAGATCGGGATTGCGACAGCACGGACTAGATGAGCCTCCCGCTCTTGTTCATCAGTGGCCCGTGGCAAGATGGCAATCACCTGGCCACCGTATTGATCGCTCCCTGGACCTTTGCTTTAGGGATCTTCTTTAAGCTGAGTGGAAGGCCTAGGTAGGTGATGGGGAAGGCGGCTTGCAGACATCCAAGGATGTCCACCAGTTGTGGCATGTTATCCTCAGGTGTATGGATCGGCGTGATGGAGCATTTGGCAAGGTTGGTCCTAAGCCCGGACGCGTCCCCCGAAAATCTGCAGTATCGAAGTAATTGCCCGTGCCTCAGTCGCATCAGGGTGCATGAACAGGATGATGTCATCCGCGTAGATGCTGCAGTGGTGCCGTATGGGCGGCACCCCAGTCGGCCTTAGCAGCCCTCCGTCCACGGCTGCGCTTACTAGCCGGGCAAAAGCCTCCATGACTATGATGAAGAGCATTGGCGACAGGGAGTCCCCCTGACGCACCCCTCTTCTGCGCTTGATGGTCTTCGTAGGCCTTCCATTGAGTAGGATCCATGACGTGGCGGAGGATAGCATGTTGGCCACCCTGCGTCGCACTGTTCCCCAAAGCCAAATGCTTGCAGCGTGCTTACGAGAACGGCCAGGCCACCATGTCAAAAGCTTTTGATATGTCGAGCTTGAGGAGGGCCTTGGGGATCTTGTGCTTTCTAAGGTACACCGTGGCTCTTTGGACAAACTTGAAGTTGTCATATATTGTTCGCCCCTTGATGAATGTGTTCTGGTTGGGCGAGATGAGGTCCTTGAGCTGCGGGGCAAGATGTGTGGCCATGAGTTTGGAGGCAAGCTTTTCGAAGCTATGGATCATCGTGATTGGTCTGAAATCCGCGGGAGAGTCCGCGCCGGGCTTCTTAGGCAGCAGGACGACGAAGGCGTTGTTTAGCTTGGAGAAAGCTCTGTTGTCGCCAAAGAACAGTGTGTTGATGGCGGCCGTCACGTTGTTTTTTATGGTTCCCCAGACTGCCTTGTAGAATGCCCTATGAAGCCATCCGGGCCAGGTGCCTTGTCCAACGGCATATCACGCACGACCACCTCGACCTCCTCCACGAATAAGGGCAGGTCCAGTGAGGATAGGTCAACCGGCTGAATGTCGATGGCCTGGAAGTTGAATGTGAAAGTGCCTGGGCCCAGTTGTCCGAAGACCTGCTTGAAGTGGTCATAGATGGCGCGCTCCATTGCCTTGTGCGAGGAATGCACCGTGTCTCCATCCTTCAGGCGGGTGATGATGTTCTTTCATTTTCTTCCCCACGCCAGTAGGTGGAAGTACTTGGTATTGGTGTCTCCTTCGGCGAGGTATCTGATTCTTGATCTTTGACGTGCAATGGTCCTTTCGAGGGAGGATAGGCTGAGACACTTGAGCTTTAGGTCCTTACGGAGCTCGAACTCGTCATCGGTTAAAGCTTGTCATTTGGACGCCTGGTCAAGTTTGAGAATTAGCTCTCGTGCCATCAACAGCTGCTCACGTACGTTGCCAATTATGTTGGTGGCCCACCTTTGCAACTCCATTTTGAGGTTCCTCAGGAGTGAGTGTCACACCCAATTTTAAGGATAAAATTGAATGAACCAACTTATGTGTGCCCAGGGATCAATCACACACATAAGCGACAAATTACATAGTACCATCACAAGGTTTAATATATAATGAATAATATCACAGAGTCTTTACATTAATAACAGCGGAATAATATAGATAACTCTCTCGCAGAATCTCTATTCCACAGGGAATAGTTGACTGGTGAACACAATCCTAATAATCCTCAGAAGAATCCTCATAGTCATCTGTTACCCATCCGGGATTTTTATCCAAATATGAAAAATAAAGCAAGCGTAAGTACATGTCGTACTCAACAAGAATAACATGGGTTTATGAGGCTCAAATAAGGCAAGACACTGGTTGACAGCGGTTGCTTTTAGTTGATCACATTTTAGCAAATTGAGTAGCAGCAATAGATTATACCAAGGAACAAGATTTGCATGATCATATAAACATGATAATTAATATGGAATAAACATCAATAGAAACTTCCAAATAAATCAATATTAAATTAGTTAAGTTCCTGTAAGACGTCCAAGGCCGCTCGTGACCGTGAGCACGGCTGATATATCAGTTTTACACTCTGCAGATGTTGCACACTTTCACCATGAGTCGTGATTTACCCTTTCTCTCGAGGTGATCAGCCTCTCGATCCACTACCAAGGTAGATCGGCGGGGTTCACTATGAAGTCTTTCAAAAGCCTCGCTAACATGTCACTAATCAATCCGGGCACAATGGCAAGGGGCGGTAGAGCCCTCCTTCCAAGTGGCACACACACGCAGCAGTACACACAAAGACAGGAGCCGCAAAACAACCAGCTCGGTAAGAAACCTTTTAAGATTAATAGCATGATAGAAAGTAACTCCATACTTGACTAAAGCCAGAGCCATATAGCCCCCATGGTTGCGCTGTAAGTCCCGGTGTCATACTTACAGATAAGTCCTTAGTCCATGTTGCTAAAAAGCATCTTTTAATCTTTATCTCATAATTAATTAATCAAGTTCATAAGATCATGGCATCATCAAGCACTAGCATCACTACTCAAATGCAATCTCATAGGTAACAAGGATCAAGTGATCAAAACTAGGAATAAACACTATGGTTGCCAAGGTAGACACATGCATCATGAATTTAGTGATTAAGGTGAATAGGCAACAAGGATGGTCCATGCTATACTTGCCTTGATCAAAGTGCTCTGGAGAACTTGGATCCTCTGTGTACTCTTGATCACCTACGTATTGCTCACCGTCTGAACTCGATCATAAAATCACCACACAATCATCATAGCAATCATACATGAAGCAAACAAGATCTATATTAGAAACAGTACACCAACAGTGGAAAAACAGATTGAAAAGTGTATAAAAATAATCTACGCGTCGCTACGATTCCAACGATATATAGTTCTTGCAAATCGGAGTTCAAACGGGAAAGTTATGAAATAAACAAGTTTTACTTTAATAAAATAATAGATTAAATCTAATCTCGAATTTTAAAAGTTGAAAACATGAGTAACAGTAGCATCATTAGGTAGATTACGAAATTACGAATCTAACGAGACTTGAACGGATCAAATCGGAGCTAAAACGAATAAAATATGGCCGAAATAAACTGAGTGGCAAATCTGTAAATATTGAAAACTTATTTTTGAATCTAAACCGAGGAAAATACGTCTTCTAAATAGGAAAGCGTAATCTGAGAAATACGCCAAAGGACCGCGGGTTAGAACATTAAAAAGCTCAGGGGCTCTTTTGCAAAAGTGCCGGCGAAAGGGTATCTCTCACTGTGAGCCGTTGGATCGGCCGTGGACGGCGCAGGTAGCTCGGGAAAAGAAGGGCGGCTCTGGTCGCCGGAGTCGGGCGGCGCTCGGCCGATTCCTCGCCGGCAAGATGGCCCAGGACGGCGTTTTCGGGGCTAGGAAGCTCGGCACACCTCGGGACCTGGTCGGGAAGCAAGACGAGTTCAAGCCAAACCTATCTATGGTTTCGGTTGCCACAGAGGTAGCTCGGAGAGGATGCGGCGAGCTAGGTGGCGGAACTATGGTGGCGGCGAAGCTCGGCATCATGGCTGTGGTGCACAAAACCGAGGGAGAAGGGGTCGGAAAGGTTCCTGACCTTGCTGCGAAGCTTGGAGAACAACCAATTTCGACGGAGAAGTCTTCCCGAGGAGAAATCGACGGTGGCGGCGGAGCTCGGGGCGACGGCGGAGCTCGGGGCGGCGGCTAGGGCAAGATTGGAGGGCGTGGCTTGCTCGGAAACTTGTGGGGAGGGACGGTAGGGCTCGGCCGACCTATATAGGGGCGCGAGGGAGGCGTACTTGGGACGGACTCGACCGAAAAATCCGGCGGTTGCCTTCTGTCGGAGGCGGCGCTCGTGCTCCGCTCGGACTCCGACTGGAGGAAGGAGACGACGCTGAGCCGTGGGCCTGACGTGTCAGCGAGACCGAGAGGAGGGGGGAAGAGGGTCGCGGCTTCCTTTTATGGGCCGGTGGAGGCGTGCTCGGGATGGACTCGGCCACGCCAAGAGAGGAGGCCGGGGTGGTTACGGCGCGGTCGTGTCCGCTTCGAACACGAGCAGGAGGAGGAGGAAGATGACTTGTGGGCCCCACGTGTCGGTCACGGACGGAGAGAGACGGCGCTACGCGGCTGGCTCGCCAAGTTTGGGCCCTGGCCCAAGCGGGAGAGAAGGGAGGAGGAGGAGGAGATGGGCTCCGAGCTGGGCTGCAGCGCGGAGGAGTTGGGCCTCGACTGGGCCGAAAGAGAGGAGGGGTGAGGTTTCTGTTTCCCTTTTTTTTCAACTCATTTTCAAATAGGTTTCCAAATACATTTGTATATTTTCAAATCTCAATAAAGTGCAAATCAAACAAAATATCTTTGAGCAGCATGGATGCAACAAATCATGTTTCTATGCCCAAGGGTTTATTTTAATTCACAAAAAAATATTATTCTATATATTAAATGCTCAATCAATTGCATAAATAAATCAAATTAAATTCCTATTTCAAAAATTGAAAATTTCCGGGTGTTACAGTGAGTCAAGTCACATTAGTGGGTCAGCGATCGTAGCAGGACAGGACCATCCTCTCTCCATCGCTTCTTGGAAGCCGTCCGTCTTTGGCCAAAATGACTCAAAGTGGAAACGTGGCTTGGCATGGATGGCCATGTTGGTTTGTAGGAGCAGTGGACAGTGGTCCAACGCGTCTGAGGAGAGCGCCTGGAGGTGACAGTCTGGGTGCATGGACTCCCAGTCCAATGACACCAATGCTCGGTTGAGCCACACGAGTGTGGGCGACCGACGCTCGTTGCTCCACATGTATCGCCTACTGTGTAGGTGGATGTCGAGCAGCTCGAGGTCCGCCACTGCCTGACGGAAGAGGGCCATGTTGCGCCTGTTGATAAGGTTGTTGCTCTTGTCTGTTTCATTGAGGATAAGGTTGAAGTCTCCGAGGATAGCCCAGGGGCCGAAGCAAGCGTCCCTGACGGCTGATAGCTCTTCCAGGAAGAGTTCCTTATCATTGTTTCCCTGTGGGCCATATACAATGGTCAGCCACCATGGTGCCTAAGCGGAGTCATCGCCAGTGTGGACCAGCCCCATGATGGAGAAGCATCCCACGTGGACATCCGTGAGGCGAATGCCTGGCCCCCTGGCCGCGACAATAATGCCCCCATAGGTCCCGGCCGTGGGAAGGTAAGCGTAGTCAACAAAGTTCATATCTAACAGGGAAAACACCAGCATAGGGGTTACAACCTACAGTTTGGATTCCACGATACAAGTGACATACGGTCTCTCATCCTGCATAATAGTGCGGACCGAGTCACGCGGGCCCTCGTATTAAGCCCACGCACGTTCCAACATAGTATGGTTGTATTATCCATAAACATTACAACTGGTTAGGGCCAGCACTCAAGCGTGGCCACCGTGGCGACTCCTCTGCTGCCTGGGTCTTGCTCTGTCAGGGAAGAGCTCCCTCATCACTTCTGGGTTGGCGTCCGCTGGGTCACCCCCGAACATCTTTTTGTATTTCTGCTTTGCCGCTTTCGTCGGTTGGCCCTGTGTCAGGCCCATCCGCTGCATGACAAGAGCCTCTCCGTGCCTGGTGATGGGGATCTTGGTGAGAGGTTGCGCCGCAATCCGTGTGCTTCATAGGGGCAGCTTGGCCGACGATGAGTCGTAGACTCTAGTCTTGAGTAGCAGGGTAGTGTTTTTCTTGAGCACGCGCTGGGCAAATCGCTTGATACACCCTGTGATCGACGTGGGCTTGGAAGCCGACTCCTGATCGGCCGTCGGCTCGGGCAGGGCTGCCATCTGCGGTGTGCAGGGCCCCGGGCTGCTGTCTGGTGCTGCCTGGGCCGCCGTTGGAGTGGCGGCCGGCACCGGCGCCACCACAGGCGGCAGAGGTCACGGCCTCCTATAAGTGCAATCAAGCCCTAAAGTGGGTTTTGGTGATAATGACCACGCAATTAGAAGACTAATGAGATTTATCGAGATGATGGACAGGCAAAAGCATTAGGAGGATGTAATCTCATGCAGGTGAACCCCTAACACTCAAAGGATGCGGCATCTGGCTCAAAGAAGGTTTAAATTCGTTTTATTTTGAAATTGAGTATAGGAAAGCCGTACTATTAAGGGGGATGCAAAAGACAGGTTTGAAAGTGTGACCAAGTGCAAATCTTTACACCAAACATCCTCACTCCCACTGCCAAAGCCAACCACAAAACTTCAGATCATTCTGTCCTGATTTGGCAGCGCGGCACTGCTGGCCCTAGGCCCGGCACTGCCGGCCGAGCGGCACTACCGCTCCAAGCCTGGCACTGCCGTGACTTGTTTCGACCTTTAGACTCGAGAGGCCTTCTTAGTCTCCCTCCTGTCGCCCCCAACGGCCATCTCTACCATTTGCTCAGTTCCCAGACCAGAGAAGCCTCTTTCTTGCTCTCTCTCACTCCCAACAAGCTCTCCACTGTCAAGTTTGAATCCAAGTTTGAATCTAGAAGAGTGTGAGCTGAATCTCAGCAAGAACAAGCTTCTCCTACTGATCTTCAACTTCCTCAAGCACTTGGTTCACGTTCAAGCCAGTGGTTTGCATCTCTTACTCTTGGAGCTTGCTCCTAGCCGGCTAGAGCGTCGCCCGGTAAGCTTGCCAATCTTGTGGCAGCCCCGAGAGGTTTGTAATCACCCTCACAAGCTAGTAGAATCACCCCCTCTTTTCAAGAGTTAACTCTCTTGACTTGAGAACGAGGATTAGGCTTTGTGAACCCAAGCTTCCTTTGTGGAACCTCAACAACGTGGAGTAGGCAAGCCTTTGTGGCGAGCTGAACCACGGGATAAATCTTGTGTCACTTGTGTTGCTTGTTTTATTGTCTATTTGTTGAGTTTCTTGACTTCTAGGGTTTGGTCCCGATCTACGAATTGGTGGTGTTCTAGCTGCAAGGAAAGGGTGTGCTAGGGTCTACACATATCAGGGAACATCAGTAATTTGTTCGATCTAAATTTCCCCAAGTAGTTTTTGAATTGTGTAGAATTTGCTCTGCGAGATCCAGCACTGTCGCTCTGGGAGCAGCAGTGCCGGGCAGCCCGGCAGTGCCGCTGTATAGGCCGGGACTACCGCGCGTGTTACTAACCTCTGTTCATGAAGATTTTTCACAGGCCTATTCAACCCACCTTCTAGGCCAGTCCGTGATCCTACAAGTGGTATCAGAGCAGGTTACCTCAGGTTTACGCTTAACCGCGTGAGGTATGGCCAAGAAAGGTGTAGCGGAGGCGAGTACAGCTCGTGAGGTTCGCGTTGATAGTGGTGGTGATGATCTTCACACCACCAACAGCAGCAGTGACAGCGTGTCGACGGCAAGCCAATCCACGCTGCCACCAGCTGATATCTCCGAAGGAGAAAGAGCTAGAAGAAGAGAAGAAAGAAGATTGAAAAGAGAAGCAAAAGAAGCTAGAAGAGAAGAAAGAAGAAAAGAGAAGGAAGAGCTGAAAAGAAAAGAAGAAAAGCTAAAAAGAAGAGAAGAAAGAAGGCTGAGAAGAGTAGAAAAGAAGAGAAGAAGAAAAGAGAAGAAAAGGGCAAGAAGAAGGCCTCAAGTGATGATGACTCAAGTAGCACTGAAGATGGAGATGACGATAGCACTTATCAACCTACCAAGAGCAGCAAGAAGAAGAAAGGCAGCGGCTACACCGACTATGGAGCCGTATCCTTTGATTATTCATCTTTATCTAACCTTGACACTAGACGTGTCATCAATGTGCCCGTGGGAAAGTTGCCTCATTTCGATGGGACAAACTTTACCAAGTGGAAGCACTTGATGAAAACTTATCTTGTAGGTCTTCATCCCGGGATTTGGGAGATTGTGCATCATGACTTGGTGGCACCGGTTGATCCAAAGAAGCCCACACAAGCTGAGTTCCGCAACATTCATCTCAATGCCCAAGCTACTAGTGTCTTGCTTAGTGCTTTGGATGGTGATGAATACAACAAGGTGATGGGTTTGGAGGTGGCCAAGGAAATATGGGATACCTTGCACATGGCACATAATGGTGTTGACAAGGTGAGAAGATCCAAGATTGAGATATTGATGTCCAAGCTCAACCGGTTTGCAATTCATGAAGGAGAAGGATCACAAGAGATGCTTGATAGGTTGATGGTAATAGTTGGCAAGATTAGAGGTCTTGGTGGCACCGAGGTGAATGATCACAAGGTTGTGAGGGTTATGTTGGAAGCCTTCTCACCTAGTAATGAGACCCTTGTGACTTTGATTAGAGAGAAGAAGAGATTTGAGCAATTCACTCCTAGTGATGTTCTTGGAAGGCTTTTGACATGACATGCATAGAGAGGAAGCACTTGAAAGGCAAAGGCTTGGGGAGCTGCAAACAAAACTTGAAGACATGAAGATCAAGGATGTAGCACTCAAAGCAAGCAAGAAGGGCTTGCTGCCCGCAGCAAGCAAACAGCCCACCTCAAGCAAGTCCAAGGGCAGCAAGCAAGGTGCATCCTTCAAGTCAAGGGCAGCCAAGAAAGAGAAGGAAGAAGTGCCAACAACTTCATTATCTAGTGAAGAAGAAAGTGATAGTGAGCAGCAATAAGAGAAAATTGATGACTTTACTTTGTTCATGAGAAGGTTTCGGAAGGTAATCAAAAGCAATGGCTGCAAGTTAGTAAAGAGGACCTTCCCAAACAAGAAAAAGAGAACGTGCTACAATTGTGGAAGCACGGAGCACTTCATAGCCGATTGTCCTTATGAGAAGAAAGACAAGAGACAAGACAAGAAAAATTATAGAGAGGGCAGCAAGGGAAGATACAAGAGAGATGTAGGAGAGGCTCACATTGGACATGAATGGGACTCAACCGTGGATAGCTCAAGTGAAGAGGATAGGAAGGTTGCAACCATTGCCATTCATGCACCATCCTCTACACCGAAGCTCTTCAACAACATGTCCGATGATGATGATGAGCACTCCACTCACCTTTGTCTCATGGCAAAGGGTGAGAAGGTACGAAACAAATCCAAGTCCAAAACTCCCTCTCCTAGTGACATCTCTAATAGTGATTTAAGTGATTGCTCTAGTAATGATGAATCTAGCGATGAAGAAATTGATAAGTTAACTAAGAACTTGGATAACAAAACCAAAATATTCATTGCTAGACTAATGGAAGAATTAGAAAGCACCCAAGCTGAGTTAGCATCTAGAGAAAAGACTCTTATCAAACAAGAAGATCTCTATATTGCTAGTAAAGAAGCTCTTGCTTTGAAGAATAGTGAGGTGGACTCTTTGCAAGAGGCATTGGCTAAAGAGCAAAAAGCCCACACTATCACTAAGAAGGTTAATGTTGATCTCAACCAAAGATACAATAGCTTGTTGAAAAAGCACAATGAACTTGAGGATCAACATAAGCTTCTTGCTGATAGTAACTCACTCCTCCTCTAAAGTAAAGGTGCATCTAGGTCTTCTACTAGTCAAGTATGTGAACAATACACCAAACTTGACTTAAATGCTTATGCTACTAACCTTGCCAACCTAGAGACAATGAAGAAAGAAGTGGCAAGGCTCAATGCCTTAGCTGCTGGTAAGGGCAAGAACTTGCAGGTGCAAAGCAGCAAGAGCAAGGTTAGAGAGCAACCAAAGGTGCAATACAAGGATGGAAGGCATCCTCACATCAAGAGTGGCTTAGGCCATGTTGCTGGGGGTAAGACCAATGGAAGATACATGAAAAATGGAGTGAAATGTGTCAGGTTTGAGAGGAAGTCTTAGATTTGTACAGAGAGGCCTGCACAGACCGCGACAGTGCCGCGCCCCAAGAAAGGGAAGGCCACCAATCAGAAGCCTGATCATTTCAAGGCACATGTTCAAAGGATGCCCCAGCAGAAGTAGGTCTTCCAGAAGCCACAGGAATCAATATGGGTGACCAAAAACAAGTTTGTGCACCAACCAAAGCCAAATGTCACCCGTGAAAGTTTGGAATCTTGCTATGTGTTGAAGTGTAACAACCGTGGTAAAGTTGTTGCTAAGATTGTTGGTCAAGAGGCTAGCAAGCATGTAGGAAGAGCAATTTGGGTTCCTAAGATACTTGTGACTAACATGCAATGCCCCAATGTTACTTGGGGACCTAAATCAAGGAACTAAATTGTTTTGCAGGCAGACTCCTCCGGTGGATCAAGTTGGGTACTTGATAGCGGATGCACAAATCACATGACCGGAGAGAAGAGTATGTTCAGCTCATACTCCCCTATCGAGAGTCCAAGTGAAAACATAGTCTTTGGAGACAACTCGAAAGGGAGAGTAATCGGTCTTGGTAAAATTGCTATAACTCATGAGCATTCAATTACTAATGTTTTACATGTTGATTCATTGAGTTACAATTTGTTATCCGTATCATAATTGTGTGAGATGGGCTACAATTGTTTCTTTACGGAAAAGGGTGTGGAAGTCACTAGAAGGGAGGATTCCTCTATTGCTTTCACGGGTCGCTTGAAAGGGAGGCTTTACCTAGTTGACTTCAACAAAAGTAAAGCTAACCTTGAGACTTGTTTAGTGGTAAAATCTAGCATGGGCTAGCTGTGGCATCGTCGACTAGCTCATGTTGGGATGAGGAACTTGGCCAAACATCTAAAGGACAACCACATTCTTGGACTAACGAATATTCATTTTGAGAAAGATAGGATATGCAGCGCGTGCCAAGCTGGAAAGCAAGTAGGAGCACCACACCCACCAAAGAGCATCATGACAACCACCAAGCCATTCGAGCTAATTCATATGGATCTCTTTAGACCGATGGCCTACTTAAGCATCGGAGGTAACAAATATGGACTTGTTATTGTTGATGATTATTCCTGTTTCACTTGGGTATTCTTCTTGTATGATAAGTCCTAGGTATTAGACAAAGTGAAGACATTCATTAGAAGGGCACAAAAGGAATTCAAGCTTCCCATCAAGAAAGTAAGAAGTGACAACGGGACCGAATTCCGGAACACCCAAGTTGATAGCTTCCTTGATGAAGAGGGCATCAAGCATGAGTTTTCAGTTTCACACACCCCTCAACAAAATAGTGTAGTTGAGCGGAAGAACCGGACTCTAATTGACATGGCAAGAACAATGCTTGATGAGTACAATACGCCGGATCTCTTTTGGAGTGACGCCGTCAACACCGCTTGCCATGCAATCAACCATCTCTACCTACACAAGAAGCTAAAGAAAACCTTATATGAGCTACTCACCGGTAACAAACCAAAAGTGTCTTACTTTAGAGTGTTTGGGTGCAAGTGTTTCATACTTAACGAAAGGCCCAAAACCTCTAAGTTTGCACCTAAAGTTGATGAGGGTTTTCTTACTCGGTTATGGATCAAATGAGCATGCCTATCGTGTCTTCAATAAGACCACCGGTTGAGTTGAAGTCGTGGTGGACGTGACATTTGATGAATCTAACGGCTCTCAAGTAGAGCAAATTGATTTAAGTGTTGTAGGAAAGGAGGATCCACCATGTGAAGTGCTGACACTTCTTAGCGCAACCACCAGAAACAGGGTGTTAGGCTATCTCTGATAACGGCGCCAGAAGTGCCTGAGGGTATTTCTTACGTTTATTGGATAATTCCGCAAGCGTACAGAATATACCGCTGTAGCACTTCACCCGGGAGTATTCCAAGGTATCGTTATTTATTTTATCCTAAGGGAAAGAGATCCTTAAATCTATCTCAAGTTAGCACAACTAGTGAAGAGGGGGTAATCGAAGCATGATAGGAAGGTGATGATTCAAAGATAACAAATGAAATGCTAAAATATAACTAGTGTAGTGTAGCTAGGTGGGAGGACAACGAGTGAGAAAGGTTCCTGTGATTCAAACTTCACTCCTGTGATCTATCCTATCAAATGGACGAAGTACACTAAGACTGCTACCTTACTTCCGGTGTGTAGGGGATAGGCGAGACAGTAGGGGATATAACCTCTACCCGAAGCGGCTATTCTCTTTTGGGAGCCTACCTTTTCAGAACTTGCCTAAAACACGTGAAGGGATACTAAGACTAGACAGGGCTGTCACCACCTGCTAGCACCCACAAACAATCCGTGCGACAAGCGACATTCAAAGGCAAGATCTAGTCTAAGCACCACGCTTACACTAAGCCTTACTACTCTAGCAGTGATCAAGGCAACTAGAGCACCCTATGACAGGCGATGAACTACACACGTGAGCTGGTTACAGGATCACAATCTAATGCAAACCGACCAAGTAATATGATGTCATAGTAATACTATTAAAGTAATGCACTAAGTAAGGACTCAGTGAAGTAAAGCAAGAATATATTAAAGTAGATAAGTCTTACAGAAAGAGAAAGATACAAGAGCTATACCAGACTCTCTAGCAGACGACTCCGGAGACCCCGAGCGCAGCTCGACTAAATTCTAACTCCCACACTAGACTACAACTACTACTAAAGGTGGAACTACACTACTTCTTCACTTGTATCTTGAATGAATCATGTCTTGAGAGGGTGGATGCAGCATCTATTTATAGGGGGAGATGGAGGGGTTCCACGTCAGTAATCCGTGTGCCTTTCCACCTTGGCCCTTAGATAAACCGTCATTGAAACCGAATTGAATGGACGGCAGTGGCAAAACCATCACGTGGGAAGCATGCAAGAAGGTGGTGGAGCACGTCGATGGCCTAGGCCCCCATGGGTGGTTCAGCCGAACCACCTATGATGAGGTGGGCCCACCACTAGTGTCCCCATCTATCACAGAGTATGGCTATGTACTTGGTTTGTCTTGATTCTGCCGGTTCACGCCTTGATCCATGTGCTTTAATCTTCCACCGTTGATTGAAAACACAGCTTTGATCCGAAGGTGGAATTGAGCTAGATAGAAAGTCACACGGATCGTGCCATGTCAGCAGAGCCCTTGTGGGCCCCACATGTGGTTCGACCAAACCACCTTTGGGCCCTCCAGGTGCTCCAATCTCTTCTATTTGCTTCCTTGTGTCATTTGTTGAAGTGTCATGACTTGCTTCCCAAATTTGTGGTTTGGCCAAACCATGATATTGGGCTCCAAGTGTTCATTTCCGCTCTGTTTCATCTTTCCTGCATTTACAAGCTTAAGAGTACAAGTGGAACTAGTTATTGATAAAAATATGTTTATGTTATGTTGATCTTCCTTGAATCCAAGGTCTATTGACGGTGTTTGAGTGTGGATTTTTATGGTATATCCACCGTCAACAAGATCCCCCAAGCTTAACGTTTGCTCGTCCCGAGCAAATAATTTAACTTAGCCTCGATGGATCAGGAGTTGCTACAATGCTCATGTTTCAATAATACCATGTGCACAACAAAATACTTTCCTTTTGCATGAAAAAATTGGCTATAAAAATTCACTCATTTTACTTTAGTCCTTCATGGGGCAAATGGCCTTCCCCTTGCCTTAGGTGGTTGAGAGACAGAATAGTTTAACTTGAGCACTAATTTTCTCATTCTTTGCAAGTTTCATACTGGAGGTTTTAGCAATATTTTTCAAAAGAAAACTTAATGTTCCTCATATGGTTCTCTAATGTCCCTCAAATGGTGTATGATTCCTTATCGAGACATAAAGTAAATATTGCCCTCTCTTATCATTCTACTTCTAAGATGGCCTATGTGGAGCTTAAGATAGGAATGAAAAGATATAGTATACTTACTTTGCATGTATTGTAAAGTCAAAGCTTGATCCAAAGAGAGAAGTGTCATGCCCTTAGATCAAGATGTGCGAGTGTGTGGAAAATATTATAATGCTCCTCTATTTGGAATTATATCTCTCTAATGAATTTTAGAAACATGGCTATCAATTTTTTCTTTCTTTATTCATGAGTCTAGACTTGCTCATATATTTTTCTTTTCTTTTCTATGGACTCTCTTGTGTCCATCTTTCTTTCTTTTTATTTTGCATAGCCTTTCGTCTCTTCTACCACAATAACTAAGAGAGATATTTTATGACTTTAACACATGGAGCATTTATTTAGTGGAAATGAAAGTGTTTACACTAAAATATAGACTGAGTATAGATAACCGATGCCGGATGCAGATAGCCGATTTTCGAGAACAGAGGCCAAGGCAGAGATAGTCGATCGGGTCCCAGAATCGATTGTGGGCTTGAGGTGAAGACGGCGCGAATAGCCGATTTGATGACGTCAGCATGGACCTTTGGTTAGAAAAGCGATCACGTTCGGAGTCCATTGAAGAAAGGAAAGATTGGGCTCCAAGTTACCTTTAATTTAGAAAAGTTTGTTAGTTTCTGTGTTTGTCTTGAGTTGTAATTCGAATAGGACTCTATCAAAGCCCTGGATATAAATATAAGCCCCGGCCATTGTAACAAGAGATACACATCAATACAACACATCTTTTGGCTCCGGCCAAAACTTAGGAGTAGGACTAACGTAGATCTCGGCGAGTTCTTCAATCGGGCTGAGTGTCATCCGGTGGACGCAGGCTTGCTTGTAAGTACCGTCATGCCTCACTAAGCTTTGTCTCTTTAATGTCATCCGGTGGACATGGGAGCATCGTAGATCGGGGTTGATTCTTATTTGATTTAAGTTTAGCGTCATCCGGTGGACGTGGGTTTAGATCAAATAAGGGTTAGTTATCGATTCATGTTTGTTTTCTTGTTTAATCTATGTTTAATGTCATCCGGTGGACGAGGGCTTAGGTTAAGCTTGATTATGTGCATGGATTAATTATCGGCTCTAACTGATTTGGCATCCTAGTTAGATTCATTAAGTTATCAAGATGTTATTTGTCATTTATTGTTTATTTATTAATATAACATCTTTCTGCCTGATCAAAATTGCGTAGTATTGGCCTTAGATCCACATGAAAAATGTCATTAAGTTATCAAGATGACCGCTGGAACATCTGATCCTCTGCCGCAATAGCCGAAACCGTCAAAGTCACCTGATCAACATCCTAATATGACGATGGATTCGGCTCCAAAAATAGCTCCCCAGCCTAAGCTATACAGAGATTACTCTCCTGAGCAGATTGCTGCTTATATGCGTACAACTGGGAACGCGCCAGACAGGAACGTGCAGACTGGAAACGTGACTTTGGTAACTCCAAACTATCACAACCGTCACACCTATGATGAGCTCACATCGGCGCGACATCCTGGCTATGCACAGTCGCCTCAAGACGAGTTAGTAAATAAGATGAGTGCAATGCTCAGGGACCAATTCGGCTTGCAGATAAGCAGGGGTGTCGATCAGGTACAGACGCCCCTATCCTGAATGGTTTGATCGTGTGGCATTACCACCAAGGTACCGCATACCGGACTTCGCCAAGTTTAGCGGTCAAGATGACATATCTACCATAGAGCACATCAGCCGTTACCTGATCCAGCTTGGTGAGGCGTCTTATGAGGATGCTCACAAAGTCCATTTCTTTTCATTGTCCTTGACTGGGCCGGCTTTCAGTTGGTTCACCACTCTGGAGTCCGGGACAATCCAAAACTGGACAGACCTGGAAAGCAAGTTTCACGGTTATTTCTTCTCGGGCACCGGGGAGAAGACTATTGTTAATTTGACCAGCATGCGCCAGAAGAGTAGCGAGCTCGGATCAGCCTTCATCAAGTGCTTCAGGGAGATGAAGAACATGTGCTATTCACTGAACCTGCCTGACAAGCAGCTCGCTCACTTGGTCATTGGTGGAATGCTCCCGCACATTCAGGAAAAGCTGGTGGGTATTGAATTCGATATAGCATCAGCCAGGTGTTGCAGCGAGTGACGGCCCTGGAGCTGCAAACCCAGACCTTCCGTAAGGAGGGGAGATACAAACAGACGGCGTTCGTCAGTAATTCAGACTCGGAGGATGAAGATAAAGACGAAATCACCGCTGTCGAGCTGAAGTGGGGCAAGAAGCCCATGGCTGTACCTAAAAAATTGGAGCTCAAAAGATCAGTATGATTTCGATACAAATAAGCTGGACAAATTATTCGATTTGCTGGTCAGTGCTGGGCAGATCACCTTCCCTGCCGATTATGTGAGACCACCTCCTGAAGAATTGAAAGGGAAGCATTTCTGCCAGTACCATGGCCTCACCTCACACGACACCAATGGATGCCGCGCGTTCAGAACTCAGATACAAAGGGCTATATCACACGGCTTATTGAAGTTTAACAACCCAGCTAGGGGGAAAATGAAAATTGATAAGTTCCCATTCCCGAAGGGCCAGAATATGGTCGAGGTGTTGGCCCCTGTGGGCAAGATGAAAGTTTTGACTTCCAACCAAGCCAGAAGGAATGCATCAGTCGACCCTGGTATGCAGATATCGGCTGAGGAGCTCGCGCTGATCAAGCAAAGACGGGAGCAGAACCAGAGCAAATACGAAAAGGGGGAGTCCAGTGGCACCAAGAAGACCAGGCCTACCTCTCGCGATCTGCTGAACAAATGGCGCCGGGAGAAGGAGAAGGCCCACCGGAAGCAGCTCGAAGAGGAAGAATACCGGAGATGGGTTCGTGATGAGGAGGAGGCCCACTACCAGGAAGAATTGGCTCGTCGCCGGGAGGAAGAAGAAAGTCATTGGCATTGCCCATTTTTTAGGCATTGTTGGAATGAAGGTCTGAGATTGCTGACTCTGCGCAATTGCCCAGAGTGCAGCGATCAATATCGAGAGTACAGACACTCTCAGACCAACGAGAGGCTTGGACACCCACATGATATGCAGGATCGGCGCGAAAAAAGAGACCTGCGTGATCGGCTCAGCGAAGCAACAGTTGATCACCAAGAGCCGGTCTGGCAGGAGAATCAATGGTGCCCTGGGAACTTGACCAAGAGCCGGAGGCACCATGTGCAATGCCTCAGGAACAGGGAGCTCAAAGTAGAAGGCTGCACGAAGCAAATCTGGTGGGAGAAGCTTCCTCAGGACAAAGGGAAGGTGACAGCCGATGCGCAGATGGTGTTTGTGCTTTCAGTTGAATTCAGGGCGTCTCGAGCCAAGAAGATTGAGGTTTTCTTTGATTCTGATGAGTCGAAGTCTGAGCAGGCCACTGCCAAGTTGGTTTTCGCGCAGCAGGCTGCATTTGACAAGCCTTCCAAGCACCGACACCTGAAGGCCCTGTATCTCAAAGGATATGTCGATGGGATGCCCATGACCAAGATGCTAGTCGATGGTGGTGCCACTGTCAATCTCATGCCCTACACCATATTCCGCAAGCTGGGCAAGAGCCCTGATGATTTGATCGAGACCGATATGATGCTCAAAGATTTCGGGGGCAACTCTTCAAATACCCGGGGGGCAATCAATGTCGAACTGACAGTTGGGAAGAAGACGCTACTCACTACCTTCTTTGTGATTGACAGCAAGGGAGCTTACAGTCTGTACTTGGACGTGATTGGATTCATGCTAATTGCTGCGTACCATCAATCATGCACCAGTGTGTGATGCAGTGGCATGGTGAGGAAGTTGAGGTGGTCCCAGCTGATGACTCGGTGAGCATAGCCGCAGCAGATGTTGCCTACTGGGAGGCCGGGGATCATGACTGTTTCTCTGGCAAGACTTGGGAGGAAGGCTCCATCAAGATCAGCGATGAGAGTCAACAGCCGGTCAGGGCAATCGGCTCTGAGTCTTTTTATTAATGGACAATCCGATCGATGGCACTGAGGGCAAGCTCGGACGGGGCTTTACGTCGGTCGACAAACTTGAAGAAGTGGACATTGGATCTGGTGATAGGCCAAGGCCGACGTATATTGCTGCCAATCTTGACCCTGAGTTCAGGTGGGAGCTGGTTGACTTATTGAAAGAATACAAAGACTGTTTCGCCTGGGAGTACTAAGAAATGCCCGGCTTGGACAAATCGATTGTCGAACATAGATTGCCTATCAAGCCCGGGTTTCGGCCGTTCAAGCAACCGCTACGACGATTCAAGAAGGATTCATTACCTGACATCAAAGCCGAGATTGAAAGGTTGCTGGAAGCCAAGTTCATTCAAGCTTGCTGATACACCGAGTGGGTATCGAATATTGTCCCCGTAAACAAGAAGAATGGCAAGTTGCGGGTCTCTATCGATTTCAGGGATTTAAACAGAGCTACCCCGATGGACGGCTATCCAATGCCGATAGCCGATATATTAGTCGATTCGGTACAAGGCACCAGGTCATCAGCTTCATGGATGGTAATGCTGGCTACAATCAAATTTTTATGGCTGATGAAGATATTCCTAAGACTGCTTTCAGGTGTCCTGGTGCTATCGGTTTGTTTGAATGGGTTATAATGACGTTCGGTTTGAAAAATGCCGGTGCAACTTATCAAAGGGCTATGAATTATATTTTTCATAAGTTGATCGGTAAGATTGTAGAAATTTACATCAATGATGTAGTTGTGAAGTCCAAAAGCTACAAGGGGCACTTAGCCGATTTGAAGGCTACACTGGACTGTACTCGGAAGCATGGCTTGAAGATGAATCCTAATAAATGTGCTTTCGGGGTGTCAGCAGGCGAGTTTTTGGGTTTCATGGTACACCGCAAAGGAATCGAGGTCGGCAGCAAGAGCAGGAAGGCTATCGATCAGCTTGTGCCGCCGACTAATAAGAAGAAATTGCAATATTTACTTGGCAAGATTAATTTCATCAGAAGATTCATTGCCAATCTGTCCGAGAAGGTACTGCCGTTCTCACCACTGTTGAAGCTAAAGGATACTCAGGAGTTCAAATGGGGTGACGTACAGCAAAAGGCTTTCGATGAAATCAAGGAATACATGAAGTCTCCACCTGTTCTGGTACCGCCACAGGTAGGTAAGCCATTCAAGCTGTACGTGACGACCGAAGACCATACAATTGGATCGGCCCTTTTTCAAGAATTTAAAGGAAAAGAGAGGGTAGTTTTCTATCTGAGCAGAAGGCTTTTGGATCCTGAGACAAGATACTCGCCAACAGAGAAGCTGTGCTTATGTTTATTCTACTCGTGCACCAAGCTGAGACATTATTTGCTATCGGCCGGGTGTGTGGTAGTTTCCAAGGCTGATGTGATCAAGCATATGTTTTCTATGCCTATCCTGAACAGGAGGATTGGGAAATGGATCTTGACTCTCTCTGAGTTCGACTTGAGGTTTGAATCGGCTAAGGCAGTCAAAGGTCAGGCAATAGCCGATTTCATCACCCAGCATCGTGAGGGTGCTGTCAGTATAGTTGATGTGGCTCCGTGGACTATGTTCTTTGATGGATCATCTTGCAAGCAAGGCAGAGGTGCTGGGGTAATACTGATATCACCTCGAGGTCAACGGTTCGAGTATGCTTTCTAGATCGGGCCAACGGTGACAAACAACCAAGCTGAGTATGAGGCGATTTGGAAGGGGTTTCAGCTTCTGCATGAAGTAAAGGCCGACGTAGTTAAAGTTTTTGGAATTCACAATTAGTCATCAACCAATTGCTTGGCCTATTTGAATGTAAAGACGACGTACTCCGAGGTTATTATGATCAGTGCCAAGCTTTGATCAGAGGGCTCTTAGCAGTTTCACTGTATCATGTTCCCAGAGCTCAGAATCAGGAAGCTAATCGGCTAGCGCAGAGTGCTTCGGGTTACAGAACGATGCAGGAAATCCTCAATAATGAGCAATCGGCTGATGACTGGCGGGGCGAGATAGCAAGATACCTTGCAAATCCTTCACAGAAAGTTAGTAGAAAGCTGAGGTACAAAGCTATCAAGTACGTGCTGTTGGATGGTCAGCTGTATTATAAGACTGTTGAAGGAGTGCTGTTGAAATGCCTCGGGGCAGAAGAATCGATGAAGCTGATGAGTGAGGGTCATGAAGGAGTCTGTGGTGCTCACCAATCGGCTCTTAAGATGAAATGGATTATCAGAAAGACTGGTTATTATTGGCCAGCAATGCTCGAAGATTATTTCAGGTATTACAAGGGTTGCCAAGAGTGCCAGAGATTCAGGAATGTGCAGAAGTCTCCTGCCTCAGTTATGAATCCTATCATCAAGCCATGGCCGTTCAGAGGTTGGGGAATCGATCTGATCGGCCAAATCTATCCACGGTCCAGTAAAGGTCACAAATGGATTTTGTTTGTAACAAACTACTTTACTAAGTGGGTAGAAGCTATTCCTTTAAAGAACGCCACATCCGGAGATGTAGTCGAGTTTATAAAAGAACATATCATTTACAGATTTGGTATACCACAGACTATCACGACAGATCAAGGGACGATGTTCACTTCGGATGAGTTTTTGACCTTTACTGACGACATGGGCATTAAAGTTTATAATTCGTCATCTTATTATGCTCAAGCCAATGGTCAGGCTGAAGTGTCAAATCAAATTTTGATCAAGATCATTAAGAAGAAGATTGAGCAAACCCCCAAAAGGTGGTACTTGACGCTTAGTGAAGCTTTGTGGGCATACCGAATGGCTCAGCATGGATCAACTAAAGCCACGCCCTATGAGTTGGTCTATGGGCACGCTGCTGTTCTTCCTTGGGAAATTCGGTCCGAACCACGGCGTGTCAAGTTACAGAATGAGCTTACAGCCGGTGATTACAAGGACATCATGATGGACAGTCTTGAAGATTTACATTGTCATCGGCTCAAGGCCCTGGAATGTATCGAAGCTAATAAGATACGGGTAGCTAAGTACTACAACCCCAAAGTAAGAGGAAAGAGCTTTGCCGAATCAGAGCTTGTATGGAAGACTATCCTACCTATTGGAACCAAAGACAGCCGATTCGACAAGTGGTCGCCAAATTGGGAAGGCCCGTATCAGATTATTGAATGTGCGCCTGGCAATGCTTATATACTCAAGGATATGGAAGGAAGAAGATTTGCCAGAGCAATCAATGGCAAGTATCTGAGGAAGTACTATCCTAGTATCCCAGTTGGGGGGTGATAGCCGATCGGTGTAAGATCTGGCTAATACAGCCAATTCTACGAAGAGGATCACCTTCAGGACAAAAATAGCCGATTCTACGAAGAGGATCGCCTTTAACACAAAAAACGAAATGCCCTCGATGGGGTGTAACAGCCGATGTAATTGCATCGCCTTTAGAACAAAAAATAAAGATAATAAAGACAGACTGATGATTATCAAATACATTTTTTTAGATCTGTTTCGTTTTTACAGAGGAGCTCTATTACATTCTAATTTGGATTATGAGTAGCTCTATCTATGATGTCCCTGGGCGTCGGTGACGGCCGCCACCTTGTCGGCGTGAGGGAAGAAGTTCGCCAGTTGGGCGCTGGCCACCTCCATGTCCTGGCCTTCCGGAAACCCGGGCTTGACCGCCTCCAAGGCTAAGCCAGAGCGGAGGGTGCGGCCGTGAGAGCCCCGGTGGCGCCGTGACGAACGCCGGCCTTGGCTACCTGGCGGACGCGGTGGTGAACATCTAGGAGCCGTTCCGCCCGCGTGTTGCCACGGGCGTTGACTGCGTTGGCGGCGGTCTCGGCGGCAACGCGCAGCTCCTCCAGCTGTGCAGTCAAGGCTGCAAGAACAGGAAAGGTCAGCGCAAGGATGGTCATCAGTACAACGGGAAGCAACTTCAAGGCATGATTACCTGCCACTGCGGCGTCTGATTCGGCGAGCTAGGCTTGCACCCTGGTCACCTCGGCCTTAGCAGCGGCAAGGGCAGCGGCTTGGTGAAAGGTCCTTGTTTGGTTTTGGTAATTGAGTGATAACTTAGGTGGACTAATATGTGTTTAAGTGTTGATTACACAGGTGATTAGTCCACAGGTACATGTGTGTGAGCATCTATGCCATGGAGGTGGAAATGGCTTGGAGATGATGCTTAGCTCACACATATGGTATGAAGGAGCTAAACGCATGAGACATGACATGGAGTCATGTGGCTAGGTGGAGAAGATCAAGACAAGGCTTCGCGTCGATGGACCGGTTGCAAGTGTGAAGGGCAAGTTGGGTGATGGCTTGGCACCGATGGACCAACGCAACGGTGAAGAGCAAGCAAGTCAAGGATCGATGAACCAAAAGCCACGTGATGATATGAAGTGGATCATATCATTCATGAGGTGTTGGTGCATGTGTTGCATTGGCATCGATGGTGTCGGAGACGAAGATGAAGACGGTGATTGAAATGGAAAGCGCAAGGCAAAGGTATAACCTAGGGCGTTTTCATTTCACCGGTCTAAGGTTGAGTAGAGAAGTGCTTGACCGGATTTAGGATAGATGGCCGTACTATCAAGAGGGGCAAACTTGTTTGCATATCGGTCATCTAGTGCCACTTGAGCGATCTAACTTGCATACGTTTCTAGGATCGAGTGGTGCGGTGAAAAGAGAGAAAAATCCTTTGAAAACTGTTTGTGAAAAGTGTAACAACCCGGGTTTTCCGATAATCAAAAATCCGAACTTTCTAAAATTTTTCCTGCAATTGTGTGAAGCATGTAGTTACTAGGTCAAACGGCGATTAACCCACTAACAAATTGTGGCATACATGTAGTATTGATTGTAGGTGCTTGCCAATGTTTTCCTAGCAGACTAGGGTTTTGTGTCGGAGAGCATAAATCCATAGCGAATTCCCCGTGAATCCATTTCCAACCTTCTTGAATTCTTCCCAAAGTCTCATCAAACCTCTCACAAGATTCATCTTAATTTCCCTCTCGACTCATCGTGGCAATCGGTGAATCAATTCACCTTCTCCATGTCTCTAAACCCTCGAAGCATAGAACCATGAAATAAATAAATAGAAAGCTCTCTCCAAATCCTTGGGCCAAAACACCCTCTCTCTCTCCTCCAGCCGGCCTCCTTTCCTCCCACACCACTTTGGCCCAACTCACGACCAACAGCACACAAGAGGCCCAGCTAAACCCCCGCGAGCCCAGCAGCAGGTGCACCACAGCCCAGCTCGCCTCCATCCCTCGGCCCGGCCCAGGTCGCGGCCGGCCCACACAGCCGCGCCCCTCCCAAACCCTAGCCAGGGCGAGCGCTCCCAGCCTCTCCCCACGCCGCCACCAGGACATGCGAGACCACGCCCTGGGCATCCGTGCCAAGCCGCGCGATGGCCGCCTCGTGTTCCGGCCGTCCCATCCAAGGGCACAGACGCCGAGATGGCCATCCGAAGCCCTAGCCGCACACCATAAGAGGAGCCGCAGCCGCCGCACTCCTGTTCCTCTTCTTCCTCGTGACGCCGCCACCATCTCTTTCTCCCAGCTCGCGCTGCACTGAGCTCCTCGCTGCCCCGCCTCCCTGCGCGGACACATCAGCCGCCCTGCGTCCTGGTCGCGCCACGCCGAAGCGCCACTAGCCGCATTCACGACGAGCTCCACGCCGTCGAGCACGACCGCCACCCTGACTGGATGCTGCAGCCGGCCACCACCAACACCGTTTCGAGCAGCATCGATGGCACCTCACCGCGCGTCCAAGCCGCCACCACCGATGGACCTCACCTCACCGAGCTCGTCGGCCTACCTCAACGACGACCGGCAGGTCGCGTCCACCTCGCCTCGGCAACAAGTCGACAGTCATGCCACACCGTGATAAGCTGTCCCTCGACGTGACGTCATCTGTAGTACCCCCGTCCGCGGCTCGCCTCACCAACCTCGGAGACCTGCAACGACCGCGGCTACGTCGTTCATGGCGCTCAGAACCGAGCTCGCCCCGACATCGAGCACCTCGCCGTCACTCTCTGCTCCACCACTGAAGCCATCTCCAGTACGTGAATCAGTCACTCCGTGAAGCTGTCTGCCTCCTCTACACCGCCACCCTCCTCACCAGCGTTGCGGCCAAGACATCGGTCCTCCTCGCCGGTGGCACGCACCTCCACGCCGCTCCCTCTCTGCGCCCACGGCCACTCACGCAGCAGCAGCCAACCACGACCATGATGAACCCCCTTGACGAACTCACTAGTGAGCACCAAGGCTAAGGCCCCCTCCTTTTCCTTCTCTGTTGCCATCGTGCATGTCTGATGGCCGGCCTTCGTGCCGTTTGCTTCACTGCGCAGGAGGATGGCAAGCCACAACGACCGGCCACGACCCCATCCACAAGCCGCGATGATGTCCCCGTCCATGGTGACCGCGAACCTAATGCCGCCCAGTGCCCTGCTCCTCATCATGTCGAGAAGATCTACCACCAAGCTGAACCGGTGCCACCGTCACGGATCGGCACGGCACGGCGATCACCCTGTACGGCATCAACTCCTCGCTGCACCACTATCCATTCATCATCAACACCACAGTGAGCACCGTCACCCTTCTCGGACCCACCATGTGCGCCACCGCGTCCTACCCCAGGGAAACGCATCGGCAGAGCCATCACCGGCTCAGGAAGAACACAACGCACTCACGCACACTGGACTAAACCCAGCCAACCGGATGGACCATGAACGCTTGGAACAACCATGACGAGCATCGCCATCGCGTGCACCCGGGACGCCGATGTCTCGACGGCGTTCCCGCGTGTTGTAGCTACTCAACCATGACGGGCATCGCCGTCGCGTACACCTTGCCATTTGACATCGGCCTTTGTGCTATGATTCCATGCCTTGTTGGGAACCTAGCCATGCTCCGCCACCTCCTGGCTACTTGACGCCACCTCCCGCTAGCCTTCGGCCAGCCAAATCCCCTTCCGGCCAGCCACGGCCAGCAAGCAGCGGGCCACGGCTAGCCGTAGCCAGCCAATAGCAAGCCGCAGCCGGCTAGAAGCTACTAGCAGCTGGCCGAGAGAAGCCGGAACATGTTGCAGGAAGCCTCGCCACTTTTCCTTTGACATTGACCCTGTTCGACCTTGTGCCATAGCCCCGTTGCCACATCTTGATGCCCCATAGATGATGATAGAAGATACTGGACTGTAGGAAGATCCCAATTAATAGATAAAGCTGGACTGTTGGAAACCAAATCAATAGATGGTGTTGGACGGTTAGAAAGCCAAACTGGTATACGATGCTAACTACTGGAGGGCCCTTCTTTTACTTCTTTATACACCTGTCCACCATATTGTACCCTATCTTTACGACCTGTCCATCCATATATCTGTTGTACCCTATTCTCATATATCTGTTGTACCCTATTCATATGAATCTGTTGTACCCTATCCTCATGTATCTATTGTACCCTATCCTTACACACAGTCTGTACATTGTATCTGTGACACAGGATCCATTTATCTTCGTGCTATGGAATTGTGCTACTCCACTGTCTTGTCGAGTTGTTGTGGTCGTGTCGTTGGATCTTATTGTTGGTTGTCCGTCTGTGCGCCGTGCCTTCGAGCCGGCTGTGGGACCGTACTTCATTCGGACATTGCGATCGCGGGATTCGTCTCACCATGGTCGTAATTGAAAGGACCGTGACGCCTAAGAGGGGGGTGAATTAGGCGACTAAAAACTTTACTTCTAATCTATGGCCTCTTTTTCTTAACCTTAGCAAAACCTATACAAAAGTAAACTATCCAATGTGCAACTAAGGTTTTGCTAAGTGTGTTGCTATCTCTACCGCAAAAGAGTTATGCAACATAGGTTCCAACCCTATCAACTAGCCTATCAACTAAGCTAGGAAAGGTAAAGCACACAACCAAGAAAGCAATGTAAATGCGGAAGGTAAAGATGAGGTAGAGATGCAAACTCCCGTCGACGACTCCAGTATTTTTACCGAGGTATCGAGAAGCGCTCAAGCTTCCCCCTAGTCCTCGTTGGAGCCCCTCGCAAGGAATCCCTCGCAAGGGCCAAGCTCCCGGTCGGGTCACTCCGTGGATAGCCCCGGGTGTTCCCCACATGCAAGTGGGTCTCCGGTGTGCCTCGCAAGGCAAGCCTCTCCTCGGATGCTCCCCGACGTCTTCACTATCAAGCTTCCGGCCAAACCGCCGCGGGCCTTGTTCCCTTCGGTACACGGTGGCGGCCACACCACAAGCGCGGTCGGTGTGGTCTCGCAAGACTACAAGCCCCGCCGAGTACAAGCACGGTGCACGCAAGCACCAGTGAGTTGGAGGTATGCAAACCTCACTAAACACTAGGCAACAACCTAGAGCAAGCGCATAAGCGGTGGTCTAATCAACCTAAGCACTTCGCAAAGCACTTATGCTAATCACCCAGTGTATCACTAAGCACTATGCAAGTGGAGAGCTTTAGAATGGTGTAGCAACAACCTTGGAATGATCCCTCACTTCTCCACCCCCTCCATAGCCGGTTGGAGGGGTATATATAAGCCCCAAAGCAAAGGTAGCCGTTGGAACACTCAATGGGCTTCTCTGCGAACCGTCGGACCGGACGATCGGGCCAACCATCGGACTATACCGCAGCGTCCGACTCTCACAACGGTAAAATGACCGTTACTGTGTCAGCGATCGTCGGAGGTAAACTTTGGTCCGACGCTTACCGTCGGACGGCGTCCAACGCCCTTTTTCCTTCTCTGATGCTCTCTGGATCCGTCGGACTGTCACCTCAAATGGTCCGATGCTCAACTGTTCACTCCGTCCGACGCCTTCTCTCGCTCTCAGGCATCGTCGGACGGACGGTCTTTGGTCCGACGAGCATCAACCGCAGCGTCCGACGCTTGCTGCGCCAGAGAACCTGCCTGGGACCGTCGGACTCCAAGCAATGGTCCGACGCCCTTGATCCTTAGCGTCCGACGCTCTTGTTTTGTCCGGTTGACTCCGTTTCTTCGTGATCTTGTTGTCCGACTTGGTTCCATCTCGTGTCTTGGACTTGTGCATGATCTTTGAGGTCCGGTGCATGTTTTCCATAGTGACACCTCCAGAAATCACTGAATCCTGCCTCGCAAGCTCGGCAGGAGGGAGAGGGAACCAAAACCTCTCTTCACTTGACTTCGGCACGCCTTCTAATGTCTTGCTTGAGATGTTGATCACTTGGATCACACCGTTGCTTAAGTCCAAAACACTTTTGCATCCTACTGAACTTCAAAACAAACACTTGTAAAATAATTAGTCCAATATTGGTCATGTTGATCATCAAACACCAAAATCCATTATAAATGGGCCTAGGGTCCATTTTCCTTACAGTAATGCCGAGTGTAACTCGACCTCGCGTTGCCACTCTGACTTTTTATGCCCGACCCTCGTATGCTTGTACCCTGCGCGACCGTCGCATTCCTCTGATTCTTGCGGTGACAACCGCATCGCTAAGGATCTGAATAATGACTTAGTGGCAGTGCACCCAGGTCGTGGTACCCTACGAGTGGTTTGCGCACTTGCGTCTGTTGCACACAGCTCTCCTCTGACGCCCCGTCTATTCTATGGCGTGCGTGTTGGAAGAAGTAGACCACTGCCTTATTATGTTTCTCGCTGTTTTGTTCCTGTATAGCCCGCTCTGTTCGATCCCGTCTTATCCAAGGCGATTGGATCAAAGACCGGACTAACCCTTTTTAGTTAGCAAAGCTATGGTCTATATCAAGATCTCAGACATATGTGTGTCGACTCGATCGACCGCTTAAAACCATCTCCACTGAAGGTGTGACTGAGAATATGATATGGATGTGCCTAGCTAACTCCTCTCTCTCTCTTGATTCCGGGTGTTTAAGCACTTGTATGACTGTACCGTTTGAATCACAGCCTTGGTACCCTACAAGTGGATTAAACACTCGCACTATTTTTGTGCAATATTTATTGTTGGTAATTCCTTGTTCTTTCCTTCTGATCGGCCGTCCTCCGATCCCCGTCTTCTCCGTGGCGTTCGGATCAGAAGATTGTGAGCTGTGGTGTTTGCTATGGATCAGCTCTAGCCTAAACCATTTATTATAAAGCCATATTGGCTTGGCCGTGACATAAGCTTGTGCATAGCAAACCCCACTCTTAATTTTTCTTTGGCACGATGAAATTGGACATACACCGAGAGGGCCAAGTCATGTACCTTTTATTATTTCTCCAATATTTATGGATCTTCCTGCGTCCCGTCGTCTTTTGGTGTATTGGGTGTTTGCTTGCTTTGTATTGCTTCGCGGAGTAGCCGTTTCCGGATTAGCGACGATCGGGTTGAGACCCGCTGGAGGAGGAGAACATGGACGACGACAGGAACCGTGGAGGGAAGTCACCCTGGAGGAGGTGGCCCAGTAGAACGACTACACTAACTGAGGAGTGCTCATACCACTACTTCCTCGACAACGCAGGTGTCATGGCAGCACCTTCTTTTAGAGAATCCTATTAGACATTGCATATCTAGAAGTGCTAGCGCTTTATCTTTACTCCTTTTGCTAGTATATGATGCATGCAACTACCTAAGCCATTATTATACTGTTTGCAAACCACTCTACTATGCTACTCAGCTTCGCGCTCATGCTCTTTTATATATTTCTATCTACCTGCTTGCTTGCATGTTACATCACCATATGAATTAACTCCACTCGCATTGTATCTATGATGTGATGCTGGTGGTGAACCTCTGGGAATGGTTTGGTTTGGGATGCCAGACTGGTGGCTATGAGCGTGCTGCGTGTGTCTTGGGTGTGTGGTGAGGGTCGAGTCGACCAAGTGGGATATACGACGAGCTGCGTAAGCAAGTCTTGCCGGGAGTTGCATCTGGGCATTCCCACGAGAGATACCTGTGGTGGGTAATGGTTTATGAGGAGGTTCCGGGATGGATAGCCTACGTGGTTTGACACCCATGAAGGGAGGTGCCGTGATGGCACGAGGAGAGTATCCCCTAAGAGAAGATGCCTGCTTGGTCAAACCTAGGAAGGACTAGCACCAGGTTCATGGGAATCCTTTACTGCTCACTCGTCCTTGATGGGCGGGGAACGGCTGGACTACTTGGTAGGGCGGTCAGTAGGTTGTAAGGTGATAGGGTGGGCGGTGGCGGATGCAGGAAGTTCCCGCACCGTTCTAGATGCGCAGTACCACTGATTGGGCCCGGTACTGCGTCTCCCAGTCTCAGCGTTTCCGTTCGTGCCCGAAGTTACCCAGGGCTGACTGGTAGGGTGGCATCGACCTAGGCAAGCAAGTACCCGGAATTTTGCCTAGATGATTGTACAGCATCGATGATGGCTAATCTTGTGAGTGGTAAAACCTCTGCAGAGTGTATGGTTGATCGATCGATGCATATGCCGATTCGTCGCCTATGGACCTTTCCTGTGAAGCTCTGACTAGTGTAGAGAGCGATATTCTTTTCTCCCCCTGGTTGATGATTGTCCGGCAGTGTGCTCGATCTGGCAGTGTGCCGTTGAGACAGGACCCGAGAGGGAATTGGACCTGTCGACTGAGCGTGAGGGGTGTGTGTGAGGTGGTGTATGGGTGGGATGATGGATTTGGAATAGACTGATGGGAACTAAAGATATGGGTTAAAACTTGACAAACCATTATGATATTATTACTTGATACTACTTTGCATGCGCTTAGGATGCAAACCACAGCCAAATGTTAGGATCGCCAGATCCTTTGTTTTCTCTTTTCCACTAAAGCTCATCGGTGCTGACCATGGCCTGCACATATCTGGCGGTATGCAGATTACCTGACTAACAGAGATATTGAGATAAGAAAGATTAGGAGGTCTCATGCCTACGCTCAAGTTTGGTTCAGGAGATGAAGACTATGCTGCGCCAAGATTAATTATGATGATACCCGTGAAGGAGGAGCCTTCACTCGACAACGTATTCCGCCAACTCTGATGACGTCTAGATACGCTTCTGCTAGATTAACCCTGTAATAGGTGTACCACCAAATGAGGTAAAACTTGTAAAGCTTGTAATCATACGCTGTATGACTGTGAATTCAACTGATATATGATAATGTGATGGAATCAAACTTTGGTTTGATCGCATTATAACTCATTCTGTGGATTTTCCCTTCGTGGAAAATCGAGGATGTTTCAAAAAGCTAACACACATGCACATGAGGTGTACACTTGGTGGTGTTAGCACATTTGCAAAGGTGGTAAAGTTTGGAGTCGAGAAGAACTCTCTGCAGAGCGTCGGACGCTAAGCAGTGGGAGCATCGGACCATTGCTCTCGGTCCGACGGCTTACCCTAGGTTTAGTGCGAGCGTCGGACGGTGGTTGCTGTGGGAGCGTCGGACCATTGTGCCGGTCCGACGGTGTTTGGCTCTGTGAGAGTCGGACAGTCCGACGTGGTGAGAAGCGTGAGCGTCGCACTGTCGGCTGACAGTCCGACAGCGCATCGCGGCGAGTTCACGGCGTGGCGAGGCTTGTGGCGCGCTCTGGGCACGGCGTCGGACGGGGCAGTTTGGTCCGACGCTGGGCGTCGGACAGCGTCCGATGAAGTGTTGGCGCTCGGGTTGCTCTCTGGAAGCGTCAGACCGTGGAGGTCGTTGGTCCGACGGTGTTCTGTCCGACGGTGAGCTGAAGCGCGGGAAGTTAGCCGTTGTGATCCAACGTTCGACTTCAAACGGCTAGTGACACGTGGCGGCCATCGGGAGCGTCAGACCGTGGACATTGGTCCGACGGTGGCGCGGCTGAGCGTCCGACGCTCAGTCCGACGGCCGATTTCGGTTGGCAACGGCTCTTTTAAGCTGAGGGCTATAAGTAGAGAGCTGTGGCCGGCTGTGTGAGTGGTCTTGCACCTTGGGAATGTGTTTCCCTTGCTTGTGCATGACTTAGTGCTTTCCAACTCACTTGTGCTCATATAATTCACATCGGAGAAGTAAGTGATCGATCGCTAATGCATTGTATTGTGAGATTACTTCGAGTGGCACTAGGTGATCGAGTTGCAAGCCGGTGGTGCTTGTTACTCTTGGAGGTTGCCACCTCCTAGACGACTTGGTGACTTGTGGCTCCGTGAAGCAAGCAAGAAGATTGTGCTTGGCTCCGGAGAAGCTTTGTGAGGGGTTGGAGCTCACCCCGCGGGAGTTCGCGAAGAGCATCGCTAGTAGAGCGAGATGTGAAGAGCGACAAGTGGTCCGGCCAGATCAAAGAGCTTGAGCTTGTGGGCACTCCACGTGGGAGTGGTGACTTGTGGTGGGTCACCTCAAGCTAGAGGATCGGCGGCAACCTTGGAGCTTGTCTCAACGGAGGACGTAGCTTGTGGCAACAAGTGAACCTCCGGGAAATAAATCACCGCGTCAACATCTTCCCATCCTTCGTGGTGGTTTGCTCCCTTCTACACAAGTTATTTATTTTGTGCATTACTTTACTTGTGTAGTTATATTTGCTCTTGTGAGACCGGTTAGCTTGTGTAGCTTGCCACTCACCTTCTTAGCTTGTGTAGCTTAGAAGTAGTTCTCACTTAGTTTGTGTAGCTAAGTGAGTTGTGCTCCTTGATTTGGATTGTGTATCCTTGTCATTGAGCAAGTAGTGAGCTTAGGTGCTTAGTGCGCTTTTGCTTGCTAGTTGATAGGAGTTTTCCCGGTGTTTAAAGTACTAGCGCTTAGGTTTGTGTGACCTTGCGCTAGAACGGTTTAGGGAAACTCAAGCTAGACTTGCACCTTTGCTTCTTGCTAGGATCTTTTGCAAGGTGCTTAGAGTCTTAGTTAGAGGGGTGAATTGTCGCTAGAACCGATTAGGTTTTATTTCCGCTGCGATTTATTTTTGTCGGACTATTCACCCCTCTAGTCCGCCATCTCGGCCCTTTCACTTGGGCTTCGTTGACGCCCTACAGCTGGCCATTCTCCTTTGTAGCCTCTGAATAGAGGTTACAGTATTCCATCATTTGGTGGTAGAAACGGCGACCGTCGGCGGCGGTGTAGGACCCATCAGAGTCTGCAAAGAATCCCGAATCGGATCCAGCGCTTAGAGCCGGAGCCTGAGGCGGGTCCTGGGGAGGCGTAGTCCGGCGAACCCGGGAGTCGGGGCCAATTGGTGCGCCCGAAGGAAAAGGGATCAGGCGAGCCTGACTGGAAATAGCAGAGAAGCAAATGAATCAGAATCGAAAAAGATCAATGCCATGAACCCAAGCTGATTTACCTGCTGTGAATGGCCAACTACCGGGGTGTCACCCAGCGATGGCGGACGTGAGACGGGCCAGCAGTAACACCCGCACTGGGGGTGGCTCCAGCGGCTTCAGGGGCGGCCTGAGACGGCCCGGCAGCGGTTCCCGAACCGCCGGCACTGGAGGCTCCCGCATCACTACACAGGACGTTGGTGGTCAGATTAGGTCGGATTCATGTATCAAGAAGTGAGCAATAATCTTACCCTAACCAGGCTCGCAGGTGTTGCCTCTGTTCACCCACGGCCCGCAGGCTCCGGCTGAAGTTGTCGCCTTCAGCGGAACTCGAAGCCGGTCGCTTGCCGTTGTCTCCGTCGCCGGTGATGGGATTGGTTTCGAAGGTTTGCTTTTTTTTCTGTTTGAGGAGAAGAGACGAAGAGCAAAGGCCGGGTGTGCGAAGGCTAGGGTGTTCGCAGTTGCTCGCTCAGGCCACGCATCTATTTATAAAGACGGAGGCACCGAGACGGTTTCCCCCTCGGGAGACGAGGTGACACGGCGAAATTTATGCTAGGGTTTACCCACGTTTCTTGAATCCGGAATCGATGCCATGCTTGGAAGGTGGAACTTCTCGATCGGCTGTTTTGGTCGGTTGCCTTGAATCGGCTATTTTGGGCCCGGTGTTCAAAATCGGTTATTCGGGCGAGCTGTTTAAAACAGCCGATTCAATTGTGCCAATAGCAGTATTAAGGATCAGGCTATGAAGAGCTGATTCAGAAACAGAACTAAAGATAAGGCTGATTCAGATGTATCTGGCCAAAGTATATTACATGATCATTCAGATATACTAACAGGTGTAGGATTACAAGCCCAGAAAGGACCGGACAATTGTGATACATTCAGTAAGAAGAGCATGACCGGTCTGTAGTAGTTCCTGGTCCTCATTGGCTGCTGACTTCAGGATGTTCAGGCGCTGTTTTATTTGTTGGCCCTCAACGACCCTGGCGCTGACCTCCTTCTTCTTCACGGCCAAATCAATGGTGCTCGTCGATATGGAGATTTCACGCTGAGTAATGGCCGCGTTGACCTCTTCCAGCTCCTTCAGCAGCTGCTCACGTCTGATCTTCAAAGTGTCTAGCTCTGACTCGGCCGAGTTAATTGTGGTTTTCAGCAACTTGACTTGATCGGCTAAGCCGCCGGTTTCTTGTTTGTTGGTTAGCCTGTTGTTCGTCAGTTGCTCAAATTCGGTCAAGTTTTCATGGGCAGTCTTGATCCCTGGAGTGGCCCTCTTGAGTTTGACAAATTGTGGTAGGGAGCTGAGGATGGCCGTGCACGTCTGTTGCTGAGTTAATTCAATAACTTGATCAATAGGTTCAGGGTGCTCGGCCAGGTCAGTCAGGGCCACCTCCAGCTGAGGAAGAAGCTCGCTCAGTCGTTTCTTGAGATCTGCTTCTAGTAGTGATGAAGATCTGGAGCTCAGTTCATTTTCGTCACAGCATTCCTCCAGATCGAAGGAGTAGCTGGGGGAAGAAGGCTGCAGCACCTGGGTTCACATATTAAAAATGGTGATGACATAAAGACTTTGAATCAGTTAAGAGATGAATGCTTCACATGAAGAAAGCCTGAGGGAAGTGAAGCTGATGAAGTGTCTGGTTGATCTACTACAGTGATCTCTTTTATGGCAGAGGGGATGGCCTCAGCTTGTGTATCTGCCGTCAGCTGAAGCTCTGAAAGAAAAAGTGAGTTAAAAATAGAGTAAGCATGACAAGTGTTAACAGCCGAAGAGCCTTACCTGGATGTTCGGGAGATGGTGTTTTCTCTTCTTCAAGCTCGTTCCACGAAGGAGGGCTGTTCGACTGTATTTTTTAGAAGGGTCAGAAAATATTCAGTAAGGAAGGATTGTGTGCTTACAGATGTAATTGATACCTGAGTTCCTTCTCCTTCTTGCTGAATAGCAATGCTTTCGTCCGTTCCCAAGAAGCCTTCAGCCGTATCTTGGTGCCCTGATGTTTCTGGATGGGTTTCGGCCTGAATGTTTTCAGAGGGTGCCTGGATCTGCTGAATTCTCACCTATTGTATAGCCGATTTAGTCAGATATGCTGAATAAGTGATGCAGAAAGGCATTTCAAGACATCCAAGTACCTGGGCAGGCTTCATTTTGGATCTTTTCTTGGTTGTCCTCTTCTGAAGACTTAATGAGGCTTTTCTTTTTGAAATCAGAGCAGTTGCCATACTGGCAGGGGCCTTCATCATCTTCTTCAAGGATGGGGCCTGAGAGCCTAGCCTGGCAGTTGGACAGGAACGATAATAGTTGATCTACTCTAGAGGGTTGGATTCTGGGTCCTGCATTAACAGAAGATTAGAACACAATTTATAGCCGGTTTAAATGAAATCGGTTAGAATACTTACTGCCGAGGTAGATGTAACAACCCTAAAAATCCACACAACCTAAAAATCCCAACCAATTAAAATTTTTCATTTATCTATTGTGAAAACCCATTTTTCTTGTGCAAGCATATAGGTTTCATTATGAAATTGGTAAATAAAGGAGTGTAGTTTGCATTTTAATTCCATTCACATAGAATAATAACTTATGCATCACATTTGGGATTTATTGCAATTTATGTTTGTATTTACTCAATATTTAAAATGGGCAATATATGTATATATACACTAAATTGAAAATAGAAAAGGAGAAAGAGAGTTAGGCCAGCCACTCGGCCAGCCGGGTCGCCAAGCCAGCCCAAGCCAGCCCGACCTTCCTCTCCTCACCTCACCCGCGCGCGGCCCACGTTGCGGCTCGGCAGCGCGCGCGCGACCGGCACACACACGCTCGCGCTCGCTGCCAACCCGGCCCCGCCTGTCAGCCGCTCTCGCCCCCCCACTGTTCTTCTTCCTCACGAAGGCGACGCGCCTGCCGGGGGTGTCGCGCGAATGGCGTGACCCCGGTCCCACAGCCGACAGCATGGCAGAGCCCTGACCCCGCTGTCCCCCTCCTGTCCCCTCCTTTCTTGGCCGCCAAGCGAACCCGCGCCCATCCGGAGCCCTAGATCCACTCGAGCCACGGCCCTTCGATCGATCGAGCGCGATCAAGACCGTTCGCCATTGGAGCTGGCCAAGCTCGCCTATAAAAAGGAGCACACCCTGAAGCCCTACCCTCATTTCCCCTCGCCGCCACCGCAGCACAGACCGGCACACTGCACCAGACCGAGAGAGAGAGAGAGCGTAGGAGAAGGGCGGAGCAGAGGAGGAGAAGCTGCCGGAGCGCCGCCGCCGCGGAGCACGCCGGAGCCGGACACGGAGGAGAAGCCCGAGCTGCGGACGAGGAGCGGCACGGCACTGCGATCACTCTGCACGGCTCCGACTCGCCACTGCACCGCCATCCTAGCTTCACCGACACCACGGTGAGCCATCGCACGCCATGTCCGAACCTTGCCCTGCTTTTGCCATGGCGTTCCACCCTCGGGACGCGCAGGCACGAGCCTTTACCGGCTCGGGAAGATCACCTGCACCATGCACTCATTCGACCAGCCGAAACCCCCGGACTACAAGCTTGCTAGACCGAGAACGCAGCACGACGCGTTCTCGGCGGAGCGCGTTCACCACCGACGCGTTCCGACGCCGAATCACCCGTTCCGAGCAATCCGACTAGCACCCGTATAGGTTAGAGCGTCGTGGAGCACCGCCATGACCCCTTGAGCTAGCTACGCGGATCTAAGCGCTAGAGGAAGCCTGAATCGCCTTGGCCGCGTGCGCCGCGACCTTACCGGAGCGCCGCCGCGAGCCGTCGCCAAAAGAAGGTCATGCCATGGCTAAAGTTCGCCACTAGAGTGTTGTATGCTTCTCTGGCCTCACCAATTTGACGAGACCACATTCGATTGAACCAATACTTGGTCGTAGCCGCGTTGCCGCCTTCCGCCATCGTCGGCGACACGCCGCCGCCACAACCGAGCACCTTGGGAATCTCGGTAGCCAAAATTGGTAGTTGGTATACCATCGCCATAGACCCTGGAGACGTATACATCTCCTGGAAGACCTCCTTAGCCCCGCCAGAACCTCACAGTCGCGACGACATCGCCGCCGACACGTTCCGCCTCGCCTAAATTCGTTCCGAGTACCCCCGGTCGCCTCGCGCTGCGGAGAAATGCCGCCGAGGTTCGCCAAGTCTGCCTCGGCACCGCCGCTAGATAGCCGAGCCCTGTCTTGCCGAAATATGGTCATCGCCGCCCTGTCATCGTCCGCCGCACCGGAGAGACACCGCCGCCTTGAACAGACGCCCTGGAACCCTGCTAGCACCAAATCTCCGATTCGCCCGAGCCTCCCCAGGAGAGCTCGGGAGAGCAGCACCCTCGGCACACCAAATATCCGATTGGCCCGAGCCTCCCCAGGAGAGCTCGGGAGAGCAGCACCCTCGGCACACCAAATATCCGATTCGCCCGAGCCTCCCCAGGAGAGCTCGGGAGAGCAGCACCCTCGGCACACCAAATATCCGATTCGCCCGAGCCTCCCCAGGAGAGCTCGGGAGAGCAGCACCCTCGGCGCACCAAATCTCCGATTCGCCCGAGCCTCCCCAGGAGAGCTCGGGAGAGCGGCACCCTCGGGCGCCCAAATTTCCGATTCGCCCGAGCCTCACCGGGAGAGCTCGGGAGAGCAGCCCCTTCGGCGCCCAAATTTCCGATTCGCCCGAGCCTCCGCGGGAGACCTCGGGAGAGCGGCACCCTCGGGCGCCCAAATGTCCGATTCGCCCGAACCTCCGCGGGAGACCTCGGGAGAACGGCACCCTCGGCGCCCCGAATCTCCGATTCGCCCGAGCCCCGCCGAGCTAAGCCAAGCCCCGCCGAACTATGCCGAGCTCCGCCGAGCTACCCCCGACCACCGCCGAGCTCCGCCGAGCTACCCCCAACCACAGCAGAGCTACCCCCGACCACCGCCGAGCTCCGCCGAGCTACCCCCAACCACAGCCGAGCTACCCCCGACCACCGCCGAGCCACGCCGAGCTACGCCAACTCCGGCAACTCTCTGGGAACCAGCATCGAACACCTGGGGGGCGACCTTCGGGTCTGTGTTCTGTTGAGGCGCCACTTGCCGCACTACTGGACCCGCGCGCCACGTGGACCAATCCCGAGCTGCCCCTGATTAACCGACCAGTTTTCCCATTTTCAGAAAATAGGATAATCTTCGGAAATTCATAACTTATTCACACGATATCCAAAAATTGCGCACCATATATCAAAATTCTCAGAATAATGAGATCTACAATCTAAGACTATGTTTGGGTGCATTTGGCTCTTTATTTTATTGGATTTTTCTGAAATACTCTATAAGAGTCGCTGACGCGACTATTTCGTGTTCGATTTCAGAGCCGGAGGATGATCTGACTAAGGAAGACGACCACGAGTACTTTCAGGAGCTAGGAGACGACTACGAAGGTGCCACGTCCCACCAAATCCTTAGATCCTATTACGCATTGCAAATGACATTGTTGCTATTGCTTTATGATTATGTATGGATTGGTTGCATGGTAGTATATTTGAATTCCCTGCCTTGATAAGACTTTACCCTGCTGTCCGCTGCTAGGTTAGCTGCTGCTTAATTTACTGTTACTCTTCCACTACTTTCTACTTGCTATATGCTATGTGGTGGAATTGGGACGGTGTATAACTGATTATAACTACTGGGAGAGAGTGCTGCGTGCGTTTTGGGTGCGTGGTAAGGGTTGATGTCGACCAAGTGGGATGTGAGACAAGCCCATGGGGCAAGTCGTGCCGGGGGTGCAACCTGGGCATCCCCAAGCGAGATACCTGTGGCGGGTAAAGTTGTTGAGGAGGTTCCGGGTGAGATAGCCTTGGTGGTTTGAAACCCGTGGATGGAGGTGCTGTGATAGCACGGGGAGAGTATCCCCTAAGTGGAGATGCCTGCTTGGTCAAACCTAGGATGGACTAGTTTCAGGTTCATGGGAATCCTTTTCTACTCACTCGCTTCTGATGGGCGGGAGACGGCTGGACTACTTGGTAGGACGGTGCCACTACTGCTAGGTTGAAAGGTGATAAGGGTGGGCGGAGACGGTCGATGGGTTCCCGTTCCGTTCTAGATGCACAGTACCACTGGATGGGCCCGGTACTGTGTCTCCCAGTCTCAGCATAACGGTGTAGGATCCGGAATATCTCAGGGCTGAGTGGTAGGGTGGCATCGACCTAGGCAAGCAAGCACTCAGAATTCTGCCTAGGTGTTTGTGCAACACCTATGATGGCTAATCTTGTGGGTAGTGAAACCTCTGCAGAGTGTATGGTTGATCGATCGATACATATGCCAACCTGTTGGCTATGGACCTTTCCTGTGAAGCTTCTACTAGTGTAGTGAGTGTTCTCTTCTCCCCCTGGATAATATTTTTTCGGCAGTGTACCCGTTGTGGTAGTGTGCCGCTGAGATAGGCCCGAGAGGGAGTTGGGCCTGTCGAATGAGAGCGAGGTGTGGGTAAGTGAGATGTGGTGATGGGAAAAGGGATAATGGTGTTAACTGGTGATAAAACTTGACTAATTACACATTGATTACAGCTGCATAGGAAAACTTCAGCCTATAGGTCTGCTTGTATAGCCTTGCATACACTTTCCACAAAGCAAATGCTGCATAGGTGGGCTCCGTGGCCAGTACAAATCGTACTGATAAATTTGCTGTCAGGTGACGAGAATGAGTACGACTTCGAGGGAGATGATGACGAGGAATAGGGTCACGTGCTACACTCAAGTTGGCCGTGAAGGATGAATCATTTCCGCATCTTCTAAAGCTTCTCTGATTGTTGATTTCGCCAGTGTGGCGATGTAATAAGTGTTTATGTAAGACTTAATTACCGTTGTATGGATCCTGGTGTCAACTGAGATAAGGGTAATTTCATGGATTGTCCCAAGCAATCTGTTGAATTACAATTCGAGCCTGTGGATTTCCCTTCGCGGAAATCGAGGTCGTTTCAGTAGAGTTGAAGCTTGGGTCCAGGGCTCTGCATCTATCATGGATCCCTTGACAGAAAAGATGAGCATGCCACTGTTGTCACCCGAGATCGAAGGTCTCGTGGGACATTAAAATTTGGCTCCAATGCTCTATAATATAGACTGGCAAGTTTGCTCCAATGTAAAGACCCTGTCAGCTTCTAACATCTCAGTAATTTCATCTCTACGCCTCAGAAGGTGTAGAAATGGGAGCTTTGGGGGCAGTTGGCCGAAGCCCAGTTGTCTCGCTGCAACGTTGGGGTGATAAAATTCATATGAAGGCCAGCAGGGTTCAGTACTGCTAATGCCACGAAGATGCTTGAAGTCGACTGGCGGTGTGCAGGGCTTTATGATGACGTTGAATATTTCAGTAGCTCCAGGATCAGAGCATCCTGTACTGAACCTGAAAGTATAGGGCATTAGGAATTCAACATCATCTGCATATGGGAACCAAATCAGGGTGTCTAGTCCCAAGCCTTTGTAGAGTTTCTCAAGTAAGTTCTCTCGGTTCATATTGATGGTGATAGCTGAGGCAGCTTCTCCAAAGTTCTGATAGCCCCTGGTGATCTGGTTGCTGTCCTCTTCTGCATAGTTGATGGAAGGGTAATTAAGGTTATTGAGGTCTGGCCTGACCATCTTGTGCAAATACAAGTTGAGCCATAATTGAATCAACCATCAGGGACCTGTTATGCACCGTACTTCTTCCCCTTTCAGCAGATAGCCGGCAACTCGGTGCATTAATCTATAGGCAGATCCCAGCAATATTTTACCTAAGGGGATTGAATTGCCTTGAACTAGTTTTTCTGCAAGGGCCTTGAAGGGATAGACCGGCCCCAGGGAGGCGCCACAGAAGACGAATCTTTCCAGCCACAAGATCAAGAAGGCTATGTATTCCTTGTCGCTAATACTGGAGGTCGACTGCTGGTGGGTTTTGATGTAGCCGGTCCAGCCCTTGTACTCGTTTAATTTTGGGAACTTCTTTTCGCCACCTGAAAGAAAATCCCACAGTTGGAAAGAACCAGTGATTTGAAGGCCAGTCAGCATATGGATATCACTCAAAGTGATGCTCATTGGCCCATCTCCAAATATGAAGGCGTTTAGAGAGTTGGACCAGAAGTAACTTGCAGCAATCAGGAGGGGTTCATTCTTTTTCATGTCACACGGAGAAAGGTCAAGGCACTGACTCAGATTGCGCAGCTCCCAGTCTCTCCTTTTCCTTTCTGAGATGCGGCGAAACCAATTTCTCCATCCGCTGAGTATGCTTGGCCAGTTCCTGAAGGGTTGCCTGGACCATGAAGATGCACCCACTAGTGGACCTCTAAGGCTATGTTCGGTTGAGCCCTCCCGGCCGGGTTTGCGGCCCAATCCACGTGGATCACCCGGCCTGGATAGAACCCCCGCCCAACAAAAAACGTGCATTCGGTTAAGCCCCGCGCGGTTTATAACCCGGCCCACCCCAGCCTTTTCCCGTTACCCCGGCCCGGGAACGACGCCCGGCCTCTATTGGGGTGGAAGAAATCCCGTCGCAAGCGCGAGGAGGCGCACCGAGCGGCGGCGGCACGACGCACCGGGCGACCGCGGCGGAGGCGCGACGCACCGGTGACCGCAGCGGCGACACGGGCATGGATCTCCTCTCCCCGGCGTCGATCTCTCCGGCGACTGCCTTCTCGCCGGTAACGCAGCGCCGTCCGTTTCCTTCCTCTATGGTTCTTGGGCGCAAGTTCTTATTCTATCTCCTGAAGCGGATCGGATCTCGGAGCTCTCCTTCCTCCACTGCTGATGTGATGACGCATTTGTTTTGGGTTTCCTTTCCTGGCTATTGATTGTTTCATCAAGTCGATCGATCTCTCCAAAGTCCAGAACCGGCTGAACCAGGTGCCGCCGGGTCGGTCGATCTGGAGAGGAGATGTCTCTGTTTGTCTGGGTGCTCGGCTAGGTAAGCTAGCTTAGCTGGTGGTGGCATTCTTCTTTCTGTGTTTCGGTGTGTGGTGCTTCAATGCTTGTGGAAATGGAATCTGTGCTTCAGTGTTAGTCTAGGTGCTTGTACAATAGTAACAATGGAAGCAGCTCGTACATGATTCCACCCAGGACAACACCAAATTGTTTTTTATCAGTAGCCAAGCCAATAGTAGCAATCTGACAAGAGGTTCATCATCGTAACGAAAACATTATCTATTTATGACTCAATAGGTGATTTGCAGAGCTATAAGATAAATGGTACATGTACATTCATACAACTTAACTGGCTGTTGTCACCCCACTCACCAAAGAATGTAATAGAAAATGCCTACAGCACACAAAATTAAAGTAAATGTTAATATTTCAGATAAAACATAGGAATGGTACCTTTGCCAACTATTTCTTGCATATTATAAGTTGCTACCTTTATAAAAAGTGGTGAGAAGAACTGCATGAGAGATGGTCTTTGTTGTTTCTTCGTATCATCATTTGCCTATATTAAAAAAGGTTGCGAATGCCAATAAGAATAAACTGAGGTAATAAACTATTTTGAATCCTGACAGACAACGGTTTACTTTTTTTTTTCTAGATTGCCCCTGCCCAAGTATCATCATTTGCCTATTTCTGATGCATTATTGATGGTACTGCTGATGTCTTTATTAGCCATAGTCTATTTTTCTTATATTGAACTAGCAAAACAGTTCTCAATTGTGAATCTTTTCTTGTTGTGCTATGAGCTGAATGATGCATGTCATTCACTGCTAGCCAAAATTAGACTTATCTTTCAGCTATGAAATAGTGTTCTGTTTTTCTCACACAACAAATCTGCTCTACAAAAGCATTTTGTATATAAATTAGTTATTTGCTTTAATTTTAGTTCCATAAATTTGTTTTAACAACTTTTTACCCAGCTGTGATGGTTGAGATGGGTGGGCATGAAGTGTCTGTGGTTAATGTACAGGCCCAACCTGATGTTGTTGAGGTCCCACCTGCTGCTCAGGCACATGGAACAGCAAGGTTCCAATGGACTGATGCAATTTCAGGTTTCATGCTCCGCCTTTGTGTAAAACTTATTGAGGAGGGTGTGAAGATTGACATGGGATTCAAGGAGGAGCACCTGAACTCGGTGGCAAAAGATGTGGCTGAGTACAGTGGGCTACCTTGCACGGGCAACCAGGTCTACGAACACCTAAGGATGTGGCGCGCTCGCTGGATGAAGGTATGCAAGCTGAAGGAACTGAGTGGCATTAGCTGGGATGAGACGTGCTACATGATCAAGCTAGAGGAGTCTTACTATGCACAATACATACAAGTATGTCCTTATTTTCATACTGTTCATGTTTCAACAAACATAAATACCCAATATTCATTGAGTAATGCATCTAATATCTTTTAGGCATTCCCAAAGGATGCAAAGTTTCTCAATAGGCCAATCAACAACTACATGGAAATGCAAATTATCTTTGGTAATGGTGTCGCAGTTGAGCAGTATGCCATGCAATCAACTGAAGCACTGGGACAGCCGTTTGAATGCATCAAGCTACAAGCACTTAACAAGGAGAGAAAGCAATCTGTGGACAATGAAGAGTTTACTGATGCTGTCAAGTCAACAGTCCACCCTGATGTAAGCCCAGTCATCTATGAGCAAGTGATGAATATTCCTGGATTCACAAGGGAGCAATTGGTGTTTGGGCTCTCATACTTCGTAGATAACAAAGGCACTGCTGAAGCTTTTGTGCAAATGTCCGGTGAGGAGAAGGTTCCATGGCTCATGCAGTTTCTGGGCAAGCACAACATCATGCGAGGATTAGAGGTACCTCTACTCTTATTACCACTCTTGCTATGATTATGATACAAAGCTATGATAAGTAATTACCACAACATCATGTGACTTTCTTTCACTTGCTTCTTTAGAATTGCACACCTATGAGCTTTACTGTTTTGTCAAAAGAAAGGTTTAACCTACAGCCTTACTGTAAGATTTTTTTTATGGCGTATGAGACATCTGTTTTATATCAACTTGTAGAAATTTAATGGCTGTGTATTTTTGTGAGACATGTTTTATCAACAGCCAGGAACTTGAATATGATAATAAAAGATACTAATCTAAAATAAAAGATAGCATAGATGTGATAATATAGATGCTCCTGGGTCTTCCTGCTCTCGTTTATGTTTCTAATCAAGTGAAAAGGATAGATGTATGCAGCACCTAACTATTTATGCTGTTGAAATATGGGATCTTGATTACCTGCAAGCTGCTTCCCATTGTTCCGTGAATTCTGTCCATGGGTTAATTTCTTGTCCATCAAAGATACCAGTTCTCAGTTATCTATCCTAGTCACCATTCTTTCAGTTCTGAAGACAGTTAATTTCTTATGCTAAGATTATAACTCCACCGTTAATAGTGCGCATTCATGGAGTGTCTGTAACCATGTTGGGCTGGCTGGATACAAGCATATGGTGTTGTAGTACCAGTGTTTGTTTTCTGGACTTGCTAATAGTTGATTTAAGCATTTTGTTGTTTAGGCTATTGCGATGTGTTAAAGTATGTAGCTTACAGTTGTTGGCGGCTAGAGCTTGAGTTTTATGTGAAGAATCTCCAGAGAAACAAAGGCAAGGGTGCAGCTTAGAGCATTTTTTTAGTAACCTGTCTTTCGGGTTTTGTTGGTCGCCAAGTATATTGTGCCATGTTACTAGGCCTCATTGATGTACTTGTGTATCGAAAGTTATAAACTTAAAGACATCAAGGTCCAGGGCAAACTAGAACTAGGAAACGAATATTGATCTTATCTTCTCCATGGCAGTACTTTTCCTTACAAAATCTCTCTGGCTACAAGTGTGAAATGATTTCATAAGTATGAGTATAGGCTGGTAGCATTTTAAGCCTTGTTTTGTAATGTAATATTTAGTTTGTTCTTGTTATCTTTTTCCTTTGCCAATCTATTTTAGTCGTCCCTATTAGAAGCTGGTGCAGAGTGATACAAATGCCCACATTTGCAGTACTGAAATCTGGGTTGATACCTGTCCAACCGAACAGCAAATGGAGGGAGGGGATTAGCCCCAACGGCAGGGAACTAAACCTCACAGGGATTGAGTGGTACACAGGGATCCACTCGATACCGCCAGGGATTAAATCAGCCTGGGGATTGGACCCCTGGCAACCGAACAAAGCCTAAAAGGAATTTAATTGGTCTCTTCTTTGATGAATTCCACGGGGTTGGAGTCGCCCATCGGACCCAGGAAGAAAACGGTCGGAGCATCCCTCAGCGGAATCAAAATTTCATTTTTTAGGTCCTGAGACAAATGGATGATAGGTGTGACTAATCGGATGGAGATTTATGAATGGAAGACGAGTTGGCAAGATTCATACCTCAGGAATCTCGGAAGGAGTTGCCATCGCTTGTGGATTTCTTAAAAACGGCGAATCGAGGTGCAACAGAGGATTTTTTGGAGCTAAGGTTTCAGTTCGCCGTCGGAGTTTGAAGCGATGAGCGGGAGGTTGTGGTTTTGGCTCAAGAGTGGACTGAATCGAGACTCAATGCTAATTTTGGAATAAAACTATTTTATTCCTAAATTGGGGGCATGTGTTTACACTAAAATATGGACTGAGTACAGATAACCGATGCCGGATGCAGATAGCCGATTTTCGGGAACAGAGGCCAAGACAGAGATAGTCGATCGGGTCCCAGAATCGATTGTGGGCTGGAGGTGAAGACGGCGCGAATAGCCGATTTGATGACGTCAGCATGGACCTTCGGCTAGGAAAGCGATCACGTTCGGAGTCCGTTGAAGAAAGAAAAGATTGGGCTCCAAGTTACCTTTAATTTAGGAAAGTTTGTTAGTTTCCGTGTTTGTCTTGAGTTGTAATTCGAATAGGACTCTATCAAAGCTCTGGGTATAAATATAAGCCCCAGCCATTGTAACAAGAGATACACATCAATACAACACATCTTTCGGTTCCGGCCAAAACTTAGGAGTAGGAGTAATGTAGATCTCGGCGAGTTTTTCAATCGGGCTGAGTGTCATCCGATGGACGCAGGCTTGCTTGTAAGTACCGTCATGCCTCGCTAAGCTTTGTCTCTTTAATGTCATCGGTGGACATGGGAGCATTGTAGATCGGGGTTGATTCTTATTTGATTTAAGTTTAGCGTCATCCAGTGGGCGTGGGTTTAGATCAAATAAGGGTTAGTTATCGATTCATGTTTGTTTTCTTGTTTAATCTATGTTTAACGTCATCCGGTGGACGAGGGCTTAGGTTAAGATTGATTATGTGCATGGATTGGTTATCGGCTCTAACTAATTTGGCATCCTAGTTAGATTCATTAAGTTATCAAGATGTTATTTGTTATTTATTGTTTATTTATTAATATAACATCTTTCTGTCCGATCAAGATTGCGTAGTATTCGCCTTAGATCCACATGAAAAATGTTATTTATGTCTCGTTCATGTTTATGCTTTGATGTGATATCGCTTGATTCGGCCAGTATTATTGTAATCTTGCTCGTACGTGCTGTGGATGTCTGACAAGAGCTGATCTGAATAAACACAGAGCCGCCGGCCTTCTAGACCAGCTCTGTATTTCTTCTAGATTTGCTTGTGATTATTTCCGAGAATATATCTACACTGGTGCAAAGCCGCAGGCCTTCCACACCAGCTTCTTATTAGTACTAGATTTATACTTGGAAGTAATCACCGCCAAGCTTTCTGCTTCACGGACCCCGAATCGGCTAATTAGCCGATACGGTTGTGTTTTCTCGAGAAAAAACTAATTAGCCGATTTCTACCTGTTCGACGTTCAGACAGCCTGAACTGAATGATTTGACCTGTTTATAGCAATCGATTATGTTTAAATCTGTTACAACTATCTGCATAGATTTGTTTAATGTAGATCTATTTGATCACGCATATCAATCGATTATGTATCAGTTCAGTGTCTTTTTCTATGGCAAAACATGTATATATGCCGGAATCGACTCTTTAGTCGACTTCTGATTGAATCAGCTCTCAGAGCCACATAGTTGGAACTACCTGAACACACCGGTTAGTTCCGCCCTGTGATTACTGACTATTATCTTTTCCTTGTTAATTGCAGGTCAAATTGACTGGCACGCCTGAGGGTTATCGGCACTCTCTGACCGGGTTTGAAGTTAGCTGGATCTTGAAAGCTCCGACGCTTTTGAGATCATATCCGGCTTCGCTGGTGTGTTGAGACACAAGAACCACATTTTGTGCCAACAGAAAGGCATGTGGTTACGTACTTCTAGTGTAGAAACAGCATATATGTATGTGGTGTGTACGTAATCTTGATCTTGGGGGCATGATAAGACTCTCAATAAGGGTCAACAAGACTTGATAGAACTCAATACAAAACAAATAGCTTATGTGGAAGGTTTTAAACATGTGTAGCATATATGGGTGTGGTAGGAATTTTATCACCATTGAGGAATAATAAGGTTTTGATTGTTTAAGAAACAAATCTCCAGTAATCATGCATGCTTGGAATAATATTATAGCAGCTCTTGTTTTACCATCTCGTATCTCACAACAACTTAGGCTTAGTTCTAGCATTTAGCATCCATAAAGTTTTCAGCTTCATGATGATTTTAAATAGGCCAAGTAATCCATACTCAAAGAAATACTAAGTTGTAACTAGGTATTTAAAGAAATATTAACAGAGCAACTATTCATCATTTTTAATGAGAAAGATTAGCATACATGAATAGAAAATATTTTTGGTGTTTTTAGTTTATTTTATTTAAATGCATTAAATTAAAAATAATATAAAATATTGAGATAGAATACTTACCTTGGTGGAGGAGAGAATCTCCTCCAAGCTTGCACTTTTGCAGTTATCTCACTGAGGTGGATGCGGCGGATATGGTGGTGGATAGTGAGGAGGTTATTATGGTGGATATGGTCGCGGGAACTGCTCTGGGTGCTGTGGGATATAAGGAGGTGGAGGTATGTTGTGATGTGTATAGATGGCAGCCCATTGTCTGCCAGTCTGCTCTTGAAAATTTTGGAGTTGCTGTTGGGTTTGTGCAGTGATGTTGTGAATGGCTTCATGGCTAGCCCGCAGCACACCAAACTGATGTGTTAGCAACTCCATGTCATGTCGATGGCTTCGCGTCCCTGCATCCTGCATATATGAGTAAGAAAATCTGGCACTTTGTGCCCCTGACCGGCGCCCTCCTCCAGAGCTGGAGGCTTGCATGGCATTTGAGCTGCCTGCATAGGTGTTGTCGTCTTTTTCGGATGATTCATTATGCTGTACAGCACGCGTTCTTGCACGGGTAGCAGGACCTGAAAAACTCCAACGGCCGCCTACTCCTGCAATGTTAGCCACTAAAGGGTGGTCCCCATATAGTTTTAATTCTGGGCATGGCAAAGTGAGTCTTGCATCGCTATTATGAAATTTAAATTCTATTGTTTCTTGGGGACCACCGGCAATAATATGAGCTTTTATGAAATATTTCTCACCCAGAATGGTTCTATGTGTAGGTATGTAATCATTAAATCCATTTAGCAGTTCAAGGTAGCTACACATTTTTGTGATGATGAATGTGAAATCAAATGATCCACTTCTTGATGGTGCAAAAATCCAATGCTCTACCATGGGTTTTACAGGTGATACTCGGATTTTATATACCATGGCATACATTATTCTTAAATCAATTTCTCTCAAAGGTCTCATATCATGCTGGGGAAACAAAGTGATTCCTAGCCATCTATGCAAAAATCGCAGTGTGGGGTTGCAAATGTGACTAGTGCGCGGTTTCCCCATTCTATTTTCCCCAGTTATGTCATGCCAAAATTCAAGTTTATTGAACCTACGAGTAGTAGATTCTAAATTTTAGGTGCAGTTCGTGAAGCCTAGGCAAGCACTAAATAGGATTGATTAAACAGGAGAAAATAGATGTTGTCTCTAGTTGTTTTTACTGTGCACATAAATTCTAAGGTTACACTCTTACTACCTTGGTACCCAGAAAAATCCCAGAATTCACCCATCCTATTGCACCAAAAACATCAAATAACTCCTCATACATACCTGTGCGTTGGAGGAGTCCTAAATCAATTACCTTGGTGTGTTCAAAGTTGCGGTTGCGGATAGAGTTGAGGACGAGAAGTTCTTGTGGAGTGACCCAAATGCCTGTTTCTTGGTCTTATGTTCTAACAGGCTCTTCCTCTTCTTCGGATTCTTCATGATCATGAGGAGGTTGTTTAACATTTTTTGTGTTGTTGCTTGGCTCAGTTGCCTCAGACAAATATTCATCCTGTGACCCCGAGAGTCGTATCTCAGTGTCATGGGAGGATGATCGTTGCGGTAAACTCCCGCTCAATACTGAGCGCACTTTCTTTGCTGCGGCATTGAATGGGTTCTTCATATTTGCACAAAACAAAGACACGAACCAAACTTCGGATGATAGGGGTTAGCTTAGTTTAATGAGCCTCTTACCGTATGATTACCTTACTTGGCTCCCTCGAGTGATGAACACTTGAACAAGGATGAGAGGAAAAATATTCTTGGGTTTTCTTTTTGGAAGGAAAGAGCCTTGTTGGGAGGTGAGAGAGAGTTTAGAGTGTCGGATTGTTCTGCTGGTGGTTTCGTTGGAGAAATGAGCTCACGAGCATGGCGGTTAAATGGAGAAGGAAGTGAGGGTGCAGGGGCACTTGGCCTGGTTCGGTTGACCCCTATAGTGCACCAACTTGTGCAAATTATTGATGGAATCTCTGGTGTGTAGACAGGAGAGAAAGATGGAGTGATTTGGTGGATTTTGATGGGTCAGCCGAACCCTGTCCCCTCTCCATTTGCAGGAATTGTGGGAATCTCTGTCTTCTTGGTGGGAACAAAAGTTGGAGTGATGGGGTGGCCTATTGATGGGTCGGCCGAACCCATCAACACCTCCATTTTGGAGCCAAGTGAAGACATGGTGTCAGCCATAGGTCCACAAGTTGATGGCATGCTCTGTTGTTACCTGGTGAAGCATCAACTCTTCTCTCCTTTGGATGCTTGCTCATAGAGTCAATTCTTGGAGTGATGAATGGAACAAAGGGCCAAAGGAGGGGGGCAAGACATGACCATGGTTGGTGAATGTTTGCTCATGAGATGCTTCACGGGAGAATTCTTTTAAAAGGTGATTTGCTTAAGAGTTTAAGTAAGAATCTTTCCCATGATTAGCAAAAGGTGTTTTGATCAAAGTTTGCATGAGTGGAAATAAGGAGAGAGAGAGAGAAGGGACTTTGTCATTTTCTATCAGCTTTTTATTCATGCTTTCATTTATTTTAGCTTGACTCATAACAAGATCTTTTAATGATAATTGATTACTAAAATTTACCTTACCTTGAAACTTGGAGTTCGATGCCCATCTTCCTTGTTGAGGATACTTTGAATTGTTGTTGATGGCGTCTATCTTATTAGGATTTAATTTGGAATAAGATACACTACATAGCTGATTTCATTGATGCTTGGAAGCATAATGTCGGATGGCCTCTTGGTCTTTCTTTAAGTTAGCACGTTCTTCCAACTTTCTCAAGAGGAGATCCACCTTCTCAGAAATTGCATCTACTTCATGGATGGTATGTGTGTTCTTCTTCTTGGATTGGAGTCGATCTTCATTCCACCCTTGATTTGTCCCAATATTTTCTATCAGATTCTTGGCTTGTGTGACATTGAGTGAAGTGAATGCTCCACTAGCAGCGGCATTAAGGTGACTACGAGCTATTGGGGTTAGCCCATGGTAGAAACCTTGAAAGAATCCATTCTTGGATTCCATGGTGAGGACATTCCCGAATGTATTCCTGGAGACGTTTCCATGCTTCGGGAATTGTCTCATCCAATTGTTGTGTAAAGCCTGAGATCTTTCCTCGAAGAGCAGTGATTTTACCCGTCGGGAAGAACTTCTTGAGGAATGCATTGGCGCAGCTTGTCCAATTGCTAATGTCTTCAGGATAAGCATAGAACCATTGTTTTTCCTTTTCGATCAAGGAGAACGGAAAAAGGCGAAGACAGATAGCGTCCATCTTGACTCCTTTTATGGCAATCGTGCCACACAACTCCAGTAAATTCTGGAGATGTGCATTTATGTAACACCCAGATATTTGCATTATTTTAAATTAGGGGAAATTGATTTAATTGTGCAATTATTGCTTATTCGAATATAGAGCAAATAATAATTCTTCATAAAAAAATAAAATCAAACCTAGATTGAACACATGTATGTTGCATTCATGCTGGAGCATATCTTCTTGTATGGTTTAGAGAATATCTGCATTTTACAAGCACTCAAAACCTATATTTAAAATCCTTTTGAAAATGTAATTGGAAAATAGAAAGCAAATTAGCAAAACCCTCTCCCTCTCTGGTTCTGACCCGAGAGCAGCCAGTTGGCCTGCTCGGCCTGCCCTCTCCCCCTCTCCTTCTGTTTGGGCCCGAGGCCACACCTTGGCCCAGGCCGAAGGCCAGGCACCCCTCCCCTTCTTCCCCTTCTCAGCAGCCAGCAAGCAGGCCGAAAGCCCAGCAGCCAGCCAGCCAGCAGGCCGCGCACAGGCGCTTCCCTCTCTCCCTCTCTCTGTTTCACTGACTGGATGGGCGCGCGCGTCATAGACCACGCCCCTTCCTTCCTTCTTCCCCCTGGCGCCCTGGGCAGAGAGCAGAGTCCGGCCAGGCTGCTCGCAGGCGCGCCCTCCCTCTCTCATTGCGACCGATAGCCAGGCCCAGCGCCCCATTCCACTGACCCGTGGACCCCGCGGGTCAACCCCCTCCCGCTCCAGCGCCGCCTCTGCTCGGCACGCAGAAACAGAAAACGCCGAGTTCGTCGCTCGTCGAGTCCGTTCCAAACTCCTACAATCTAGCGGCCAAATCCCCACACCTTGGACTACTTAAGCCGTGCCGCACTCCTGCCGACGCCACGAACCCTAGTAGCAGCACCCGTCCTCGCCCCGCGCAAACAGAGCCGCCGCCAGAGCTTCCAATCCGCCGCCGAACGCAATTCGACAAGCTCATCGTTCTTCTCTCCACCGTAAGCCCCTAATTAGCTTCGTATAGGTCTTGTGAATCCACCGAGTCATTGAATTGATCTTTGACGCCCTCCCTGTGCCGATCTAGAGAACGCCGCCGGACCCGAAGTTGCCGCCGCCGTCGAACTCCCGCCTCCGAAGGTTTCTCGTCGCAATTAACTATCCACGGAACTTCATCTTGATGTAAGGAAACCTCCCGCACTCTCCGCGACCCATTTTTCTCCCTCCTTTATCTCCCGCAAGCTCGCCGAAGCGGCATAGCCGCCGAGCTCCGCGCTGCTTCTTTTCCAAGCCGAACTGCGCCTATCAGAGGCCACCATCGAGTTCGCGGGCAAGATCTCTTGCCCCTAGGACCAATCCCGAAGCCAGCCGTGCCCCTTAGCCCTAGTTTGCCGGTCTTCGGCAATCGCCGGCAATGGCGCCACCGCGCCCCGCCTCTGTTCCGGCTAGGAACACCACCTTCTCCCTTGAGCCTAATCTGGACCACCCACTTTGAATCTGACGGCCAGAATAGAAGCATACCCCTTCGGCCGGCTGATTTGCAAGAACCCCCCTGTAGTTCTTTATGTTATAACCCGCGGTCCTTTGCGCCTTTTCCAGTCTACGCTTTCCAGTTCAAAAAGCGTATTTTCCCTCGGTATAATACAAAGTGTGTTTTCTGATTTTTAGATTTGAAATTAAAACTATTTCGTTTATAATTTCCACGTTTTAGATCCGATTTGAGTGATTCAAATTGCGTTAAATTCGTAATTTTATAATCTTTCAGATAGTGTTACTGTTGTTTATATTTTTAACTTCTAAAATTTGAGATTATATTTAATCTATTATTATTCTATTATAAATCTTGTAAAATTCATATCTCTCTCGTTTTAAGTCCGATTTGTGCAAACTATATACCGATGTGATCGTAGCGAGGTGTAGATTAGTTTTATAAACTTTTTATTTTGTTTTATCTCTATTGGTGTACTTTTCTAATCAATAGCTTTGTTTGCTTTGCATGATTGCCCTGGATGTGTGTATGTTGATTTGGTGATCGAGTATAGACGGTGAGCCTTACGTGGGTGATCAAGATCAGTACTTCGACAACCCGGATCATCAAGAGTTTGCTGATCAAGGCAAGTATTAGTGTGGACCATCCTTGTTGTCCTATTCACCAAATAAATAATTACATTTGCATGTGTCTTCCTTGTTAACCATATTTATTCCTAGTTTTGTTACCCTGTTCCTTGCAACCTATGGGATTATGCATATGGTAATTGATGCTAGTGCGTTATTGATATCATGATCATGTAAACTTGATTAATTGAATATGCAATAAAGATTAAAAGATGCCTTTTTAGCAACATGGAACTAGGGGATTGGAGCATAGTTTTGTGATGCTCTAAATCCTTCACCCTGGGTAATGATCTATCAGCAAAAGCTGAGACTTACAGTGCAACTATGAGGGCTACATGGCTCTGGTTTTAGTCAAGTATAGGCATTTCTTCTAGCTTGTTAGCGGTTACCTAAAGGCGTGACGGGGCCTGACGACTCGGGTGTGGTGCGGCTTCTGTCCGAATGTGTATAATCTGCGTGACCTTGTGCCACGACGAAGGAGGGCCCTATATTTGCTTGCTGGGTCCCTAGCGGCCCTAACTTGTTAGACGGAGTACTTTGAAAGACTTCATAGCGAAACCCTACTCGCTCACCTTGGTTGTGTTATGGGGCTAGGTACCCCGAGCAAATAGGAATCACGGCTCATAGTGAAAGAGCACAACCTTTGCAGAGTGTAAAACTGGTATACTAGCTGCACTCACGGTCACGAGTGGCCCGGAAAACTCACGGAGTAGTTATCTTTTGGGGTAATGTTTACTTGTTGCTAATTTATTTATTGCTACTCATTAATTATGTTTACTATGACCATGAGAATGGGCTTATTCACTTGTTGCTATTCAACTGCATAAAAGATGATTAATTAAAAGCAACCTGCTGTTAGACCCGTGTCAACCTTTTGAGCCTCATAAACCCATGCTAGTCTTGTTGAGTACGACATGTACTTACGCTTGTTTATTTTTCATTGCTTGGTTAAAAAATCCCGGATGGGTAACAGATGGTGATAGTGATGAGGACTACCCAGATGGCTACTAGACTTGTGCTTCACCAGTCGACGTCCCTGTGCTATGGAGCTACCGCGAGAGTTATCTTTATTTTCCGCTGTGTAATGACTTTGATATTATTCGCTATGTAATAAACATTGGTTATGATACAATTTATGCAATTTGTTGGCTTATGTGTGTGACTGATCTCTGGGCGCACATAAGTTTATGCATCCCATTTTATCCTTAAAATTGGGTGTGACAATTTGCATCCTCATGGGGCTTTCCGCTGAATGGGTTGGCTTGCACCATATTGATAAGAGATGGCTTGATCTCAAAAGTGGCATCCCCCAAGCTAAACTGCGGACCGGTGGTGACATTGTCGGCCGATGGTGCAGAGTGCTCGAAGATGGTCTTTTGGGCCATAGCTCCCTTAGGTGACACTGCAAAGCCTCCTTCCTTGAGTTGTTCCAATACCAAATCGGACCTCCGATCGGAGATTGAACGGTGTCGAGAACTCCTGGTGGATGCCTCTGGATTTTCTATTGCTGTGGCTTGAAACTAAAATCCACTCATGTATGCCTTGCTTCACGATAAAGAGAAGCAGAGGCAAGGGTAAGCCCTACTAGTACTAATTGATATTAATTTGATGATAGGTTCCAGATTCGATCTTATTAAAATTTCTAGGCTATGCTTTCCCCGGCAATGGCGCCAGAAATGCTTGTTGACACTTCTTAGCGCAACCACCAGAGACAGGGTGTTAGGCTATCTCTGATAATGGCACCAGAAGTGCCTGACGGTATTTCTTATGTCTATTGGATAATTCCGCAAGCGCACAGAATATACCGCTGTAGCGCTTCACTCGGGAGTATTCCAAGGTGTCGTTATTTATTTTATCCCAAGGGAAAGCGATTGCTAGAAATGTTAATAGAAAGAGATCCTTAAATCTATCTCAACTTAGCACAACTAGTGCAGAGGGGGTAATCGAAGTATGATAGGAAGGTGATGATTCAAAGATAACAAATAAAATGCTAAAAGATAACTAGTGTAGTGTAGCTAGGTGGGAGGACAACAAGTGAGAAAGGTTCCTGTGATTCAAACTTTACTCCTGTGATCTATCCTATCAAATGGACGAAGTACACTAAGACTGCTACCTTACTTCCGGTGTGTAAATGATAGGCGAGACAGTAGGGGATATAACCTCTACCCGAAGCGGCTATTCTCTTATGGGAGCCTAGCTTTTAAGAACTTGCCTAAAACACGTGAAGGGATACTAAGACTATACAGGGCTATCACCACCTACTAGCACCCACAAACAAACCGTGCGACAAGCGGTATTCAAAAGCACGACCTAGTCTAAGCACCACGCTTACACTAAGCTTTACTACTCTAGCAGTGATCAAGGCAACTAGAGCACCCTATGACAAGCGATGAACTACACACGTGAGCTGGTTACAGGATCACAATCTAATGCAAACCGACCAAGTAATATGATAAGTCACAACAATACTATTAAAGTAATGCACTAAGTAAGGACTCAGTGAAGTAAAGTAAGAATATATTAAAGTAGATAAGTCTTACAGAAAGAGAAAGATACAAGAGCTATACCAGACTCTCCAGCAGACGACTCCGGAGACCCCGATCGTAGCTCGACTCAACTCTAACTCCCACGCTAGACTACAACTATACTAAAGGTGGAACTACACTACTTCTTCACTTGTATCTTGAATGAATCATGTCTTGAGAGGGTGGATGCAGCCTCTATTTATAGGGGGAGATGGACGGGTGCCACGTCAGCAATCTGTGTGCCTTTCCACCTTGGCCCTTGGATAAACCGTCATTGAAACCGACTTGAATGGACGGCAGTGGCAAAACCATCATGTGGGAAGCATGCAGGAAGGCAGTGGAGCACGTCGGTGGCCTGGGCCCCCCATGGGTGGTTCGGCCGAACCACCTATGATGAGGTGGGCCCACCACCAGTGTCCCCATCTGTCATAGAGTATGGCTGTGTACCTGGTTTGTCTTGATTCTGTCGGTTCACGCCTTGATCCATGTGCTTTAATCTTCCACCGTTGATTAAAAACACAGCTTTGATCGGAAGGTGGAATTGAGCTTGATAGAAAGTCACACGGATCGTGCCATGTCAGCAGAGCCCTGGTGGGCCCCACATGTGGTTCGGCCAAACCACCTTTGGGCCCTCCAGGTGCTCCAATCTCTTATATTTGCTTCCTTGTGTCATTTGTTGAAGTGTCATGACTTGGTTCCCAAATTTGTGGTTCGGCCGAACCATGATATTGGGCTCCAAGTGTTCATCTCTGCTCTGTTTCATCTTCCCTGCATTCACAAGCTTAAGAGTATAAGTGGAACTAGTTATTAATAAAAATATGTTTATGTTATGTTGATCTTCCTTGAATCCGAGGCCTGTTGACGGTGTTTGAGTGTGGATTTTTATGGTATATCCACCGTCAACATGCAGCAATCAAGCAAGTAGCAATTGGTGATATAAAACCACAAGAATACAAGGCTACAGAGGTAGAAGGACCTCAAGAGACGGCCACTACAGAAGCTGCTGCTGCAGGGGGGCCCGGCAGTGCCACTCCCCCAGACAGCAGAGCCATCAACTCCTGCAACAGCTGAGAGAACACCGCTTCCGAGGGATGATCTTGCACCTGTTCTTGAAGTAGATGAAGATGATTGGCCAGAAGAAAAAGAACAAGAATCCATTGATCATCCAAGGCTACGTCAAACTATTCAACGGGATCATCCCGTTGACAATATCCTTGGGAGTCTTCAAAGGGGGTAACTACTCGTTCACATTTGGCAAATTTTTGTCAATTTTACTCCTTTGTCTCCTCTTTGGAACCTCTCAAGGTAGAAGAAGCACTTGGTGATCCGGATTGGGTGTTATCCATGCAAGAAGAGTTGAACAACTTCGAGAGAAACCAAGTATGGACTCTAGTTGAAAGACCCAACACCAACATCATTGACATCAAGTGGGTTTTTAGAAACAAGCAAGGTGAAGATGGAATGGTGACAAGGAACAAGGAAAGATTGGTGGCTCAAGGATTCACTCAAGTAGAGGGCTTGGACTTTAAAGAAACATATGCACCGGTAGCAAGACTAGAGGCAATCCGAATGCTTCTAGCCTATGCTGCTCATCACAACTTCAAGCTATATCAAATAGATGTGAAGAGTGCATTTTTTAATGGCCCAATACAAGAGTTGGTATATGTGAAGCAGCCACCAGGTTTCAAAGATCCCAAGTTCCCAAACCATGTCTACAAACTTCATAAGGCGCTCTATGGGCTTAAGCAAGCACCAAGAGCATGGTATGAATACCTTAAGGAATTCTTGCTAAAACAAGATTTTGAAATAGGGAAAGCTGATCCTACTCTTTTCACTCACAAAGTTGGTAAAGATTTATTTGTGTGCCAAATATATGTCGATGACATAATATTTAATAGTACTAACAATGTCTTTTGTGAGGAATTTAGTAGGATCATGACTAAGAGATTTCAAATGTCCATGATGGGTGAGATCAAGTTCTTCCTTGGGTTTCAAGTCAAGCAATTGAAGGGAGGAATTTTCATAAGTCAAACCAAGTACACCCATGACATGCTAAAGAAGTTTGACATGGCGAATGCAAAGGCTATCAAAACTCCCATGCCAATCAACGGACATCTTGATCTTAATGATGAAGGGAAAGCCGTGGACATCAAGGTATATCGCTCCATGATCGGCTCTTTACTCTATTTGTGTGCATCTAGGCCCGATATTATGCTTGGTGTGTGCATGTGTGCTAGATTTCAAGCTAACCCGAAAGAGTGTCATTTGATGGCCGTTAAAAGAATCTTGAGATATCTAGTGCATACTCCAAACCTTGGCTTGTGGTATCCTAAGGGCTCTAAGTTCGATTTGCTTGGGTATTCGGATTTTGATTACGCCGGTTGCAAAGTAGATCGATAAAGCACTTCGGGGACATGTCAATTCCTTGGACGGTCCCTAGTGTCTTGGAGTTCTAAGAAACAAAATTGTGTAGCCCTTTCCACCGCCGAGGCCGAGTATGTTGCAGCCAGTGCATGTTGTGTGCAACTACTTTGGATGAGGCAAACTCTTCATGATTTCGGATGTCACTTTACCAAAATCCCATTATTGTGTGATAATGAAAGTGCCATAAAGCTTGCAAACAATCCCGTAAGCCACTCAAGAACTAAGCACATTGACATCCGACATCACTTCTTGAGAGACCACGAAACCAAAGCAGATATCGAAATACGCCATGTGAGCACCGAAAAGCAACTAGCCGATATCTTCACTAAGTCTCTCGATGAGTCAAGGTTTTGCGCTTTGTGTAGTGAACTAAATATCCTTGATTCTCGAAATGTGGTTTGAAACTTAGCACACAACTGTTTGCTTAAGCTAGGTTGTTTGAAAAGGATTTAAAAGGTTCAATTATGTCTCTCAAAACTATATTGAACGTATGCTGGTGCAATCTTGGTCATTGCTTTTAATTCTTAGTCTTTCTGACCAAGTGATTGCACAAATAATATCCTGTAACCTTGTTCTAGGTGAAGGCCAGAATAGGTCTAGGTTCTCTGCTGGAAGGCAGGGCGGCAGTGCCGGACCTTTGACCGGCAGTGCCACGCCTTGCCAGCTTGGCGGCCCGTGGGCCACCTTAGTCAGAACGGTCAGGTTTTCCTCTCTCTATCTCGAGCCTGTGAGCGTTTCTCCCTCTCTTCCCTCATTCTCTCGGTCTCTCTCTCATTCAAACCCGTGAGAAAGGGGCGTTGGCGCTGCCCAGCACCACCGGACCTCCTCTGCCGCGCGCCTCCCTCTGCCGGACCTGCTGTTGGCGGTCCTTACCAACCTAAATATAACATCATTTTAATACTAAAATAAATAGAGAATAGAGCTTTATCTAATCTTTCCACGAGTTTTATTGTGCACCTAACTTACAGGAATAGCACGTGGAAATGCATGGAAATCTCAAGGAAAGCGCACTTCCAGGAAGCGTATTCAAAGAAGGCGCAAACTAAGAAAATGTGAAAGCCCAAATTAAACAATAAACCGAATCCATTTGCAACCACGGGGAGGCCCAGGCCCACAGAGGAACCGACCACCCGAAGGCGGTGGCCAGATGGCACTCCCCGGGGACCGACCGCCCCCGGGGGCGGCCGCCCCTCTGGTGGGGCCTCCCGGGCCCATCCTCCTCAAGCAGTGCTCATGGAGGTTTGGCAAAGGCGGTTTCACCTCCTACCATAATTAGAACGCCCAAACCGCCCTTGATCAACTATAAATAGATGTGCTTCACCCCCTCCAACACACACACCAACATTTGGAGCACTACACCTCACATTTCTTACTTGTTCTCTCTAGTTTAGTAGTAGTAGAGCAAGGCAAAGCTATCAAGGAGAGCTTGTCTCCTTGGAGGAATCAAGAACATCTTGGTATGAATACATATCGGTTCTCCTCTATGAGCAAGCTCTTATCTTATTTATATAGCAATGCATCTGAATTGGAGTATAGTCTTGTCCATATTATGATCATAACATGTAAACTAGTTCATAGTCTATGTGTTATGTTTTTGATATGTTCATCAAAGTTCTTCATCGTTCATCAAATTAGTATGAATAGAGGAAGAACTAAGGATGGGATAATAGTTCATTGTGCTGTCGTGGTTGCTTCTAGCCGAGCCTGTCAATCCGTAGGGTTGGGATCTGGGGGGCTAGGAGTTGTTTCCAATTACACGGGCGTGGTGCTCGGGTATGCGGGAATCAGCAGATATGTCGGTACCCCACGGGCAGAGGGGTAGCTGGGTAGGTGGTGACAGCCCTGTCCATCCCAAGCATTCCCCCACGTTCGGGTATTGAGTAGGAGTTCGTAAAGTCTCTATCGGCTGGCAGACCGGCTGTGGGGATCTCCCTATCATCCCAGACTTACTCCTGATCCTAGTCTTATTAATTCGATGTAATTACTATTTGTTGCATAGTTGTATATGACCAATGCCTGCTCACGTAGTTATTCTTTATTCTTTATTTTATCCTTTATCCTTGAGGTTGCTCCGATGTGTGTCCACTATCTTATAATCCTGTTTTAACCCTTGCCTATGCTATGCCTACCTATGCATTCAATAAGTGATCATGTTTATACCAAAAGTTAGATGAATTCACCATGCCCTCCTACGGGAAATTATAAATACGACACCCTTGAATACTCACGGGTTGAACGTTGAAATGCTCCAATGATAGTTCTGTGCGCTTGCAGAGTAATCTTTTTCCTTACTGAGCTATCGATTGGCGTACCTAAGTGCCGTTATTTAAGGATTGTAATTATTGTTGCACCGCATGGCGTTGTGCCACAGTTTTGCATATCGTAAGTAATGACGGTTAGGAAGGCCAATCCGACACTTCTAACTGCTATTACCAGACTGCATTACCTAGGCCGGCGCCACTAAGGGCCAAGGATTACCTTTCTGAAGTAATGGTAGTTGGGAATGTCAACTTATGTTTCTAATATTATTATTAAGGACGGACCTTTAGTCTATCTTTAGTAGTAACGCTAAGAAACGCCAACAAGCATTTCTGGCGCTGTTGCCGAGGATGGACTTTTAGTCTATCTTTTGTAACAACGTTAAGAAATGCCAACAAGCATTTCTGGCGCCGTTGCCGGAGAGGGCAAAAAGAAAATATAAACATCTAGTTTTGGCATAAACTTTGATTACAAAATAAGCATTGGTAGCCATAGCTTATGCAGGCTAACTTTGCTGTTTTCTTCCTCTTTTTATTGGAATGAAAACAGGATAGTGTATGAGCGATTTCAATCTGCCGGAAAACTTCGTTAAAAATCCAGAGGCACTCCTAAGGAAGAGAAGGCCTCGTACCATCTCTTCTTCTGCTACTCAGCCGGCAAACAAACCGGTCACATCCGCACCATCCGCTACTACCACCATGGCCAAGTCACTCCGCGAGTATTCCACCCCCGCTATTGCCAACGTATCCATTGGGCCCGCTATCAATGTCGGGAACAGAAACTTTGAACTCTGCACTGGCCTACTCATGATGGTGCAGGCGAACTAGTTCAGCGGTTTGCCAAGTGAGGATGCAAACGCGCACCTGCAAAACTTCCTTGAGCTGTGCGAGACCATCATCATCAAAGATGTCGCACAGGACACCATCAAACTCCGGTTGTTTCCCTTGTCCCTTTCGGGGAAGGCAAAGCAATGGTTTTATAAAAGCAAGGAAGCAGTCAACACGTGGGACAAATGTTCCGCGGCGTTCCTCGCTAAATTCTTCCCCATGAGCAAAACAAATGCTCTGCAGGGAAAAATATCAAACTTCCAGCAAACTGCACTAGAGTCCATTCCCGAGGCTTGGGATAGGCTTCAGGAATACATCCAGGCCTGCCCTCACCACGGGATGGAAGATTGGCTCGTGCTCCAAAATTTCTATGAAGGTCTCACGGCTATGTCTAAGGGGCACATAGATGCTGCCGCTGGAGGCGCATTCCTCTCCCTCACCATCGAGAATGCCACGGCGTTAATCGAGAAGATGGTGGCCAACCAAAGCTGAGGAGAGGGACGCAAAACACAAAAAGGCATGCACACCGTGAAGGAGACGGATCTGCTTGCCACAAAAATAGAATTAATAATGAAGAAACTTGAAGGACATGCCACCGATCCTACCACTGGCACCGTCCAGGCCATGGACTCACACATGACGTGTGAGGTCTATGGAGATGTTGGCCATTCGGGGAACAACTGTCCCGAAACCCATGAAGAAGCTTCATACATTAACAAAGGGTTTCTCCAACACCAACAAACAGGTACTGGTGGAACAACCAAAACCGCCCCCAAGGTAATTCTTCCAATTTTAATTTCAACTCCACCCAACCTTCATTAAAAGATCTTATGATTGGACAAGCTAAAATAAATGAAAATCTTACAGACAAGCTTTCTCTTAATGATAAAATGTTTGAAACTATAAATACTAAGCTTGATAGCCTATCCTCATCTGTTAAAAATCAAGTAAATTTTAATAAAAGAATTGAAACTCAAATTGCCCAACTTACCTCTGCTGCAAAATCTGCCATTCAAATTTCTAGTTCTTTTGAGAATATAAATTCAGTGACCATTCGTGATCCCCTACATCCTAACCAAAGAACAGACAAAACACCAAGACAGCAAGAGGAAGTACCGGTTGATTCGGCGCAACCACATGAAGAATCAATGGAAGAAGAGCCGACACCGGAGGGCTATGGAGACACCACGATGTTGCCTTTCACCACAAGGTTGAGAAGGAAGAATAAGGCCGGAGATGAAAAGTTTCTCTGATTCGTGGAGATGGTCGAGAAGACACACGTCAGCATTCCGCTGATGGATGTCTTACACATACCATCATACGCTAAGTTCATCAAAGATATCATCAACAACAAGCGACCATTACCGTCCTCAGAAATTGCCAAGCTGACGGAAGAGTGTAGCGCAGCTATACTCAATCATCTACCTGAGAAGAAACAAGACCTTAGGTGCCCCACAATCACATGCTCTATAGGCACCCAGCAATTTGACCACGCCTTATGCAATCTTGGGGCGAGTGTGAGCGTCATGCCGAAATCAGTCTTTGATAGACTGAATTTCACCAACTTGGAGCCTACCAACATGACACTTCAGTTGGCCGACTCCTCAATTCGGTACCCAGCAGGAATTGCACAAGACATTCCTGTAAAAATTAGAGGGTATTATGTTCCGGTGGATTTTGTGGTGCTCAACATGGAACTCACCAAAGAAACACCACTCATCCTCGAAAGGCCATTCTTGAGCACGGCAGGAGCACAAATTGATGTTGGAGCTGAAGAAATCCGCTTCAATATCAATGGACAAGAAGAGAAGTTCGAGTTCAGGCCTCGCCGTCAAGAAGAATGTAATATTATACGCATTCGATATGGGACGAATCCCCAAGGCATCAAGGAGGTAGAAATTCAACCTCAGCTTTTGAAAAATATATCAAAAATCTCAAAAGAATCAAAGAAAAAGCCAGAGCCAAAAGAAAAGGCGGCCCCCAAACAAAATATAAAGGAGCAGAAAAACAAAATGGTTCCTAAAAAGAGGGACGAAATCCCCAAGCCTTCACCAAAGAAGACGATGTGGAAACCCAAGGTAAAAATTGAAAATACTACCACACCACCCAAAACAACTCACAAAGTATGAAGGCCCAAGCAAGCGCAGCCGTCTACCTCTCCCAAGAAGGATGCACCATCATCGAGCAAACAATGAAGGAAGAAAAGTCCTGCTCAACGGACATAAAAAAAGCTGAGCCCTTGCCGAAGGTAAACCGGTAAGTTATCCATAATATTTACCTTAAATATTTCGAAATTTCTTTTCAATAAATGCTTAATTGATTCCTCTAATAAAAAATTAATAGTAATAATAAAAAATATATATAAATATATAAAATAATATTTCAAATAGATATATGCATGCTTGATGATAATGTTGCATTTATGCTTTGACTAAAATAACCCTATGTTTAAACATGAATCTTTGAGATCATAGGGATATTCCTTCATAAATGCATGACAGTGTGATCTTAAACAAACTTTCACAAATTTCAATCAAATCCATTTTTATATCATACACATGATCACACTAATCTTCTTCACATCAAGCCTGATCGTAACTGGGATAATAATCTACACAGTCAGTTTAACACGTGGCCAAAAGACAGAGGCTGGCAGGCGGGCCCAGGGGACCGACCGCCCCAAGACCGGCCATCCCCCTGTCCAGGCCAATCCGTACCAATCTTTTTTGTATCTCTCTTTGATCACCGCAGCATCACGTCCCTCAAGTTGTTTCCTTGCCAAAGACCTCGATAGCACATATTTAAACCTCTAAAGGTCTCTCTTTTTCTCACACCAACCTTGCTTTTCTCCCTCTAGCAAAGCTTGCTTAGCTCACTCGTCTTTAAGTGCCAACCATGTCTAGCTATGCTCTCTCGCTAATCAATGCCCCAGTGGCCATAGCAAACCTAGACATAGCACCCTATCAAGAGAGTTCTTTAGCAAGGGAAGAAGCCCGTGTTGTGAAGGAAAAGCCTCTAACGATCTTGCCAGCATGCTCTCATGCACCCGAAGGAGGTGCCACAAAGAAGACCGCTGCTGCCCATCCTCCCAATGGCCTCAAGAAGAAAACTCCTAGTGGTAGTAGGCCTAGCAAGCGCATTGGAGCAAGCCCGCATTTTCGGCCAAGGAGGCAGAATCATCTAGCACCCTTCCTAGAATTAGGAGGCATCTACCTCGGCCTCCCATCAAACGTCGTGCAGGGCAGTACGAAAGCAGTGAAGATGAAGACGACTCTAGTATCATCAATGACCTCATAGCCAAACATGCTAGCTTACGTGCTTTCCTAAGGGCTTTAGAAGAAGACATAGAGTCCAAGAACACAGAGATCAGGGACCTTAGCGATGATGTTAATAGTTTCCGCTTCAAGTTCAATCTTAAGCTAAGGAAAGTCGCTAAAGCCCTAGGTGTTGACCATCATCTTGAGTATCTTTATGCTGCACCTACTGCACGAATAATTAGGCACACATTTCACTTTCATGATCTTTTAAATTTTACTATCAATGTAAATGTGCCTATTTGAGTTTATCAATGAAATAAGGTTTTATGTTGAGCACTTGTTTTCTCCATATATATATTTTGTGACTAACCAAGACAGGAAAGAAAACAAGTGTGGGGGGAGGACTCTCCAAGACAATTGCACAACAATAAAAATCAAAAATTCGGTTTGTGCAACATTTCCCCCTCTCTCATCCTAAAAAGCTTTTAAAAATAAAATTTAAAATGATGTTTCCTACATACTCCATCAAACATGTCTTCCTACATTCGAAATGTTTGCATACTTTTTATTCCCTGCTAAAATTCCTATAGATTTATGAACACTGTTTAGGGACCCGGTTACTATCTAAGTAATTGACGGATGAGATATAGTAGGATGACATGATGCTTGCTCATTCTTGCAAAGTACTTGGGATTTATCTTACAAAAACAAAAACTCAATAGCATGCTCTTTGAATGATTGACAAATACCTACCAAGGCCATATATGATTCTATTTGATGAAACCTTCCACATATGCCACTTATTTTGCGTTGAGTTTGGTCAAATTTTGTGACTACTGTTGAGAGATGTTTCATGCTCCCAAGATCAGAATTCACTTGCACCCACCAAATAAAGCCAATTCTCACCCTGAGAGTTGCGCAAATAAAAGTGACGGTTCTCATCCTAAGAACCGCGCATTCCTTTTGCAAAGTTTTACTCCATCCATCTACCATCATAATATCTCCTTATTTAAAGTTTTTCATATACCAATAAAAGATATGGGGCTATATTAAAAAAAGGAGAAAAGAAAGATCATGCCAAGGGCATAAGAAAATAAACGGGAAAGAAAAGTTCAAATACCCGTTCAAAAAAATGAATAAAATGAAAATGAAGATTTTATAGCCCATATCTCCTTAAGTTTTATCCAAGGAGAATCATGATGCATGGAGTACCAAAAAGATTTAGAATTAGGTTTCCACCTTCATACTTTCCACACACATGCACATTCTGATCTAGAAGTATGGCGCACTCCCTCCGGTATGGTCTGGGGTTTGACTTGACAACATATGCAGGGTAAGTGTGCCTCATCATTTCTCATTCCTACCTAAAACTCCAAATAAGCCTTCTTAGAGGTAGGATGATCAAAGTGAAGGCATCACCTTTTCATGCCTTGGTGAGGAACCACTTACAAAAAATGAGCGACTTGAGAGAATCATTCAAGGACACAAGCTATCTTTATGTTTTCAAAAATTTTACAAAAACCCAAGTATTCCAAACAAGAATAAGAGTAAGAGGATTTGATTCCAAGCTATTCCATTTGTCAATTTATCAAGAAAGATTTGGTAGACACTTTGAAGTTCATAAATCCAGGTGAAGCTTGGAATATCCTGTATGCAGAATCTTTGACAAGGAGGATGAATCCATTTGGTCCTTCACACTTTACTCGAGGACGAGTAAAGGACCAAGTGTGGGGGAGTCGTTGGCGGTCCTTACCAACATAAATATAACATCATTTTAATACTAAAATAAATAGAGAATAGGGCTTTATCAAATCTTTCCACGAGTTTTGTTGTGCACCTAACTTACAGGAATAGCACGTGGAAATGCATGGAAATCTCAAGGAAAGCGCACTTCCAGGAAGCGTATTCAAAGAAGGCGCAAACTAAGAAAATGAGAAAGCCCAAATTAAACAATAAACCAAATCCATTCGCAATCACGGGGGAGGCTCAGGCCCACAGAGGAACCGACCACCCGAAGGCGGTGGCCAGATGGCACTCCTCTGGGACCGACCGCCCCCTGGTGGGCCTCTCGGGCCCATCCTCCTCAGGCGGTGCTCATGGCGGTTTGGCAAAGGCGGTTTCACCTCCTACCATACTTAGAACACCCAAACTGCCCTTAATCAACTATAAATAGATATGCTTCACCCCCTCCAACACACACACCAACATTTGGAGCACTACACCTCACGTTTCTTACTTGTTCTCTCTAGTTTAGTAGTAGTAGTAGAGCAAGGCAAAGCTATCAAGGAGAGCTTGTCTCCTTGGAGGAATCAAGAACATCTTGGTATGAATACACATCGGTTCTCCTCTATGAGCAAGCTCTTATCTTATTTATATAGCAATGCATCTGAATTGGAGTATAGTCTTGTCCATATTATGATCATAACATGTAAACTAGTTCATAGTCTATGTGTTATGTTCTTGATATGTTCATCAAAGTTCTTCATCGTTCATCAAATTAGTATGAATAGAGGAAGAACTAAGGATGGGATAATAGTTCATTGTGCTGTCGTGGTTGCTCCTAGCCGAGCCTGTCAATCCGTAGGGTTGGGGTCCCGTGGGGCTAGGAGTTGTTTCCAATTACACGGGCTGGTGCTCGGGTATGCGGGAATCAGTGGATATGTCGGTACCCCACGGGCAGAGGGGTAGGTGGGCAGGTGGTGACAGCCTTGTCCATCCCAAGCATTCCCCCACGTTCGGGTATTGAGTAGGAGTTCGTAAAGTCTCTATCGACTGGCAGACCAGCTGCGGGGATCTCCCTATCATCCCAGACTTAATCCTGATCCTAGTCTTATTAATTCGATGTAATTACTATTCGTTGCATAATTGTATATGACCAATACCTGCTCACGTAGTTATTCTTTATTCTTTATTTTATCTTTTATCCTTGAGGTTGCTCCGATGTGTGTGTCCACTATCTTATAAACCTATTTTAACCCCTGCCTATGCTATGCCTACCTATGCATTCAATAAGTGATCATGTTTATACCAAAAGCTAGATGAATTCACCATGCCCTCCTACAGGAAATTATAAATACGACACCCTTGAATACTCACGGGTTGAAATGCTACAATAATAGTTTTGTGCGCTTGCAGAGTAATCTTATTCCTTACTGAGCTATCGATTGGCGTACGTAAGTACTGTTACTTAAGGATTGTAATTCTTGTTGCACCCTATGGCGCCATGCCACAGTTTTGCATATAGTAAGTAATGACGGTTAGGAAGGCCAATCCGGCACTTCTAACTGCTATTACCAGACTGCATTACCTAGGCCGGCGCTACTAAGGGCCATGGATTATCTTTTTGAAGTAATTGTGATTGAGAATGTCAACTTATGTTTCTAGTATTATTATTAAGGATGGACCTTTAGTCTATCTTTAGTAGTAACGCTAAGAAACGCCAACAAGCATTTTTGGCGCTGTTGCCGGGGATGGACTTTTAGTCTATCTTTTGTAACGACGTTAAGAAATGCCAATACCTACTGCTGGAACGTGGGGAGATCTCTTCTCCTCCTTGCCGGCGTCCAGGACCCCCTGAAGGCGCGACCTCTTTCCTCTTCTTCCCTCTCCAAGGTGATGCCAAGCCCTAAGTTGTTGTTTCTCCCCGATCTATGCAATGTGATGGTTTTGCTTAAGAAAATGTGTTGCTAAGGGTACTTTGATGTGTATGGAATCCAGTAAATTAGTTGAAAATTGCCGACCTATTGATTCAATCGCTGAGGAAGATTGGAGGCAGTACAGGTTCACTGCACAGGCGCGGCAGTGCCGGGCCCTGTGCTTTGAACCCCCTACCACCCAATCCTCACCTCAACCTTTGACTCAGCAGATTTGCCCTTTTCATCTAATTAACTTGCTCAGTACTCACCTTTTCTCTTTATTGACACAATTTTTCACACATTTGCGTAGATGGCGGATGAAGGAAGGCGTGAAGCAAGGAGGAAGGGTGGTTTTGATGCTGGGGCTGGGTCCAGCAACCCGCGTCCCCCGCGTACGAAGCAGCCAGCCTGTCGAGGTGGACGGAACCCGGAGTCAGATGATCTCTCCATGTTTGATAGGGCGTGCCTGCAGTGGGATGAGCATGATCACCATGTGCGTACTCCAGTTGAGAGGAGGCAAAGGCACAAGATCAGCTACTACAACCAGTTCAGGGCTGTGAAGGAGTAGAGACAGGTCAACCCTAATGCTAGGTGTAAGGATGCTGAGCTTGATTACAGGTTTTGGTCTGCCTTTCAGTCGGACTTCTATGAGTCCATCCTCTTTGCTTTCAAGAAGCTCAAGATTGTTCCGATGAGGTATATTAATTGGGAGCACTTGGCAAGAAAGAATGACAGAGTGTGCAACTAGGTCATTGCATTCTGTAAGAACAGAGGTATCTATGACTTGATGGGTTTCAGAAATGACTGAAACACCGAGATTTTATATCAATTTCTAGCCACCTGTTACTTTGACAGAGAGGATGATGAGTTGCACTGGATGACTGATGTTCACCACTACCGAGTGGATTTCACTACTTTTGCTCGGATCCTTGGTTTTGGTGAATGGGACAGGGATGCTTATGATCTACATGATGAGCGGGCACTCACTGACGGCGAGTTGGCTCACCTATATGATCATCCTAGTCAGGCAGATGGTTTGGTGAAGGGGCTGAAGAGTTGGTACTACATCCTGAACAACCTTTTCCGTCAGACTCTTCATCCCAAGGTTGGTTCAGCTTCCAACCTATATGGGACAGTGAGGAACATGCTTGCCAGGACACAGCCAGGTAATGGGTCTTTCTCAGTGTCTCGCTTCATTTGGCGCGAGTTGATTATCACTTCTGAGGATGCTAGGAAGGCCCTACCGTATGCTTTATACTTGATGTTTGTGATTGAGAACGTGTCTGGCATTATATTCAAGAAGGATGTGTCCCATGAGCCGTTTCAGGTTGACAAGACTCACCACTCAGGCATTGGTGAGAGCAGGGCAGCCACCCGGTCTTCCAGCAGGCGGGCTGCCCCGTCTTCAGATATTCCCAGTTCTTCTTGTTCTGGCTTCCAGCGGCGTCCCAGGAAGAAGAGTCGTCTCTCCCGCAAGCTAAAGAGGATCTTCGGGGCTTGTATGCATGCTTCTGACTCTGCATACAAGGCTCGCTTGGAGAACAGGGAGATACGTGAGCATTTGGGGCTGCGATAGATTGACTCTCTTACACCACCTCCTATGTTCAGTGAGATGTCTGGCTCCGACGTTGAGGACGTCGATTGGGACCAGCTTGCACTGAGGAGGAGGACGATCGTCCCGGCACGTCGTCCCGCGGCGTACGCTTCACCGCCAGGGACGCGCCGTTGTCGAGTCCGACGACGATGATGAGGAGGAAGAAGACCAAGACGATGACGACGATGACGCCGAGGACGAGGAGTCTAGTGAGGATGATGACGAGTAGTTGTACTTCGCTCTTCTCTCTTTTCTTCCTTTTTGGTGCTTGTTGCCAAAGGGGGAGAAGGGGATTAGAGAGAGGTACAACAACTTTTCATCATTTTTACTAGTGTTCAGCTTGTGAGGTTAATGTTGAGATCTTGTGAGAGCTAGTAGTTGTAGAGTTGAGAGTGTTTCTCAAACTCTTTTGGTTTGTAATAAGTACTTTGATGTCTTTATTTTCATTTGGTTGTGAACCTTAGTACTTTATTTAAGAACCAGCCTGTGTTTGTGCGCAAACTAGTTCTACTTTTCATATACTCTGTGTAGGTGCTTTGCTTCCACGAAGCTTCTGTCTTCAGGCAGAGCGGCAGTGTCGTGCCCTGGAGCGGCAGTGCCAGCCCCAGAGCGGCAGTGCCGCCCTATCTGACGGCAGAAGCTAACTCTGATTGTCTCACATGTCATTCGCATCACGCTTATCTTTATGTCACTATGTGCTGCACCCCACAGAGATCATGGATGTAGGGGGAGACCCCATTTCATTCTAGTGTGTGAAACTTAGCCTTTTATGCTAAGTTTGGAAATTCAAATTCCATTCACATATTCAGGGGGAGACTCTACATTCAAAATCTCATTTAAATCCCATTGTACTTTATCTTTTACCTCTCTAATCGTGTTGTCATCAATCACCAAAAATGGGGAGATTGTAAGTACAATCAAGCCCTAAAGTGGGTTTTTATGATAATGACCACGCGATTAGAAGACTAATGAGATTTATCGAGATGATGGCCAGGAAAAAGCATTAGGAGGATGTAATCTTATGCAGGTGGACCCCTAACACTTAAAAGATGCGGCATCCGGCTCAAAGGAGGTTTAAATTCATTTTATTTTGAAATTAAGTATAGGAAAGCCGTACTATTAAGGGGGATGCAAAAGACAGGTTTGAAAGTGTGACCAAGTGCAAATCTTTACACCAAACATCCTCACTCCTACTGCCAAAGCCAGCCACAAAACTCCAGATCATTCTGTACTGGTTTGGCAGCGCGGCACTGTCGCGACTTGTTTCGACCGTTAGACTCGAGGGGGCTTCTTAGTCTCCCTCCTGTCACCCCCAACGGTCATCTCTGCCATTTGCTCAGTTCCCAGACCAAAGAAGCCTCTTTCTTGCTCTCTATCACTCCCAACAAGCTCTCCACTCTCAAGTTTGAATCCAAGTTTGAATCTAGAAGAGTGTGAGCTGAATCTCAGCAAGAACAAGCTTCTCCCACTAATCTTGAACTTCCTCAAGCACTTGGTTCGCGTTCAAGCCGGTGGTTTGCATTTGTTACTCTTGGAGCTTGCTCCTAGCCGGCTAGAGCGTCGCCCGGTAAGCTTGCCAATCTTGTGGCAGCCCCGGGAGGTTTGTAATCACCCTCACAAGGTAGTGGAATCACCCCCTCTTTTCAAGAGTTAACTCTCTTGACTTGAGAATGAGAATTAGGCTTTGTGCACCCAAGCTTCCTTTGTGGAACCTCAACAATGTGGAGTAGGCAAGCCTTTGTGGCGAGCTGAACCACGGGATAATTCTTGTGTCACTTATGTTGCTTGTTTTATTCTCTATTTGTTGAGTTTCTTGACTTCTAGGGTTTGGTCCCGATCTACGAATTGGTGGTGTTCTAGCTGCAAGGAAAGGGTGTGCTAGGGTCTACACATACCAGGGAACATCAGTAATTTGTTCGATCTAAATTTCGCTAAGTAGTTTTTGAATTGTGTAGAATTTGCTCTGTGAGGCTCAGCACTGCCGGGCAGCCCGGCAGTGCCGCTGTACAGGCCGGCACTGCCACGCGTGTTATTAACCTCTGTTCACGAATATTTTTCACAGGCCTATTCAACCCCCCTTCTAGGCCAGTCCGTGATCTTACACCTCCGCTTCCTCCTCTTCTGCCAGGGTAGAGGCCGGCCAGGTGGCCTCCGTGTCTGCGTTAGGTGCTATCGATGGCAGCGTGTCTGCGCTGTCCCCTCGTCGCGGTGGAGCCGCACCCCCCGATGTCCCGCCAGGAGGCCGTGGCCGGGTTGAGTGCCTGCTCGGTGGCGGAGCCGGAGTGGACTGCCGCCGTCCCGGCGGCGCGCCCCACTGCGTCGAGTCTAGGCGGCATGGAGGAAGCACCTCGTCTCACCTCTGACGCCACCACCGCGTCGGGGTTGCTCTGGATCTCGCCGCTCCTGGCCGAATTGTCCGGTGTCGAAGGCGCAGGCGAGTAGCAGTTTGAGCACCGACAGGGGGCCCTCGAGGGCCGTGAACCAAGAGATCTCAAGCCGACTAGCCCGAGGCGTCTGGTAGGCTGGGGACTCGGCCTGGGGGAGCTGACCCTCCCCTAGCTACTCGGGGACGGGGCACTGGACCTCGTCCCGGTCTGCCAAGACGAGAGAGTTACTGGGCTATGGCGCCGCTCCCAGCTGGGTTGCTAGCCCATGCTCCCCGTTGGCACCCAGCGCCTTCCATGGGCCGGCCTCATTCCCTGGAAGGATCGGCTGGGCCACCAGCCCACAGTCAGGAGCTAAGGACTCCACGCCCGTAGGGTCACGCGGCGGCTCTGTCCCGAGGACGACCGGCGCCGAGGTAGGGGCCGCGGCAAGCTGCACGGCTCGTGGCCGCCAGACCTTCTTGGGCCGTCCCATGAGGGCCCGATGAGTGCGAGCACGCCCCCCCGGGCGCCTCCTCCAATTTGGTCTGCGGACCTGTCTGTCCCAGCCGTGCATCTGAGTCGTTGGAGCCGGTTCATCTTGGACTTGCCGCGCGGCCGGGTGCAAATCTACCCTCGGCCGCCACACACGGGTCCGAGCGGCCGAACGATTGCTGTCGCGTGGCCGTTCCACTGGGGCACCCCGGGCCCTGGTGGAGTCACGGTCGGTCGGACAGGCGTGCTGGTCCCGCTGTGGATGCCCCGCAGCCTGCACAGGGGCACGCGTCTCACGATGCGCCGGCGAAGCCCAGGAGCACCCCCTGGCACCGCCAGCGCGGCCGCCCCATGTCGGTGTCATATTCAGGAATGCCATGCTCACATGTGAAGTTGGTAAACTTGGGGCCTGTCCCGCGGCCATTGCTGGTGGAGGCACTGTCGTGCCCACCGCCCCCTCCATCGGCTGGCTCTGCCGCTAGGCCGGACAAAGAGGCACGCAGGCCGAAGTCGGTGACGGTCTTCACGTGGATGAACACCTCGTACCCGAGCAGCTTCTTCTCCTGAAGATAGGGCGGAATGGCAGGCCCTCCCTCGAACTGGTGAAGAGGGGGCTCGTCCTCGTCGATGCCGTGCCAGCAGATGAGCGGAATGTAGGAGGGGTGTGCTGTCCAAGCAGTGACCCTGAAAGCCGAGAGGTCATCTGTGTTCAATGAGGCTGCCTGTAACACCAGGGGTGTTACTAAACAAAGATCGGACATGTCATCATATGTATCGCATAATATGCATGTGTAAGCCAATTTTGATATGCATAGAAATTAAAACAAATTTAATTTCATAGGTTGTTTGTGCTTAAGTGATTTAGAGTGATTTAATTTCATCTTGTGCTGGCTTGTTAATTGAGTGCATTAATTAATCACCACCTTAAAAATAAAGTTTGAAATTAATTTAAAACCTTAATTTGTGGGTTAAAACCGTAATTTTAAAACTAAGTAGAATTGGGTCTTGGTTCCAAAAGCAAAGTTGTATCTCTTAATTAGTGGAGCAACTTTCATATATAAAGGTTTTTAAGTTATGAGCTGGAAATTCAAATTAAACCTTAAATTATGTTTAAGAATTCAAATTTAAACCTCTAATTCAAAAATTATTGAGAATATGGGGTTTCTCCTTAAATGAAGGTTGTGTAGCTCATCAAATAGAACAACTTTTGTATTTACAGATTTTGGAGTTCTTCAATAAATTTTTGAGATTTAACTCGATTTTTAAAAGGGCTATTTACCCCCTTTTCAATAATTTCAAAAATATTCAGAATTTGAAAATGTTTCAAAAACCAAACTTGTTCAGAATCAAAATATCTATATTTCTTATTTTTACCATTTTCCAAGTTCTTATATGAATTTGGGAGTAATTTTGAAAATTTGAAATTATCTAATTCCCTGCTACAGTAACTCGAGGTGAGGAAACTTTGCCACAAGGTTGCCTCCTCATCTCGCCGCTGCCCACCGCTTCTGCGTCGTCGTTTTTCAGCGTCGGCACGTGTCCGACGTGGAAGTGCCATGGTCGTCGTGGCAAGTTCCTGCCGTTTCCTTTCCCCTGTAAAAGGCGAAGCGTTCATCATCGTCATTCTTTTCTCGTTCTCTGCTCCATCACCAGTGTCCGCTCGACGGCGACATACACTGTGCTCACTTCAACTCTGGTCAATAGTTCTTGCACGCCGCTTTGTCTCGCTCTTGCGTTTCTCCTTGACTCGTTCGCGTCGCTTTTCGCTACTGAAATCACCTGTGCCACTGTCTCCGTCGCGGCGGAGCACCATCCGAGCTTGAGCTTCCGTGTGGTCAGGCCACCTCGGACCACTTCTTCTCCATCCGATTTGTGTTTAAGTCTTAGAGTGTTCCTCCGATGCTCATAGACTTGGTGGTTTCGTTGTTCTTCCTCAGGGATCGCCGGAACGCCGATGACGTCATTAGAGCTCACCGTCACTGCCGCGACCACCGTCGTCAGCAAGCTCCAGAACCTTTCCCGTTGTAACCATCGTGCGCAGCAGTACTAAGGTGAGCCGGCGAGTCGATTGCCACCATCAATTTAGTCCTTACCCCGCCTCGCCCGCGCCTCCTTTCCGGTAGCGTCACTGCCTGGAGTCACTGTCGCCGTCGTCGTTGCTCTGGTCGTCAGGCAGCCTGCCGCCGTGGCTAGGCTGCTTCGGGCCGTCGTGGCCGGGGCCAAGACCACCCACGGGCGCGGTCTGCCACTGCACAGCGATGGCCTCTGACCACCACCGCCGGGCCGCTGCTGGCCAGGGTCGGCCGGCGAAGCCGCAAGGACGCCCCTCCCATGCTTTGCTCTGCTCTGTTGAACGATGGAAGAAGAAGGCTTACTTCTCTCTGTGTATGACATTGTCACACCCAATTTTAAGGATAAAATTGAATGCATAACCTTATGTGCGCCCCAGGATCAGTCACACACATAAGCCGACAAGTACAAGGTAATATCAAAAGACAATGCTCAAATACATAACGTAGTAATAAATAAAATATAACCTTAAGAAGCAAACAGCGGAAAGACACTCCGATCTTCGCGTGTAGACACCAACTCCACAGGGACACAACTGACTGGTTGACCACAAGCCTAGCACTTCCAAACTAGCAATCTGATAACCTTCTGAGGTGCGGGGGGAATTGCAAGAGTGAGTCCATGTCGAACTCAGCAAATATAACATGGGGTTTATGAGGCTCAAAAAGGATAGACACGAGTTTACAGCGGTTTGCTTTTAATTAAGCATCTTTTATGCAATTGGATAGCAACAAGTTGAATAAGCCCATAATCCATGATCATAAGTAAACATAATTAATGAATTGCAACAATCAATTAGCAACAAGTCAACATCACCCAAAACGATAACTACTCCGTGAGTTTTCCGGGCCACTCGTGACCGTGAGCGCGGCTAGTATACCAGTTTTACACTCTGCAGAGGTTGTGCACTTTCACTATGAGCCGTGATTCCCATTTGCTCGGGGTAGCTAGCCCCATAACACTTCCAAGGTGAGCGAGTAGGGTTTCACTATGAAGTCTTTCAAAGTACTCCGTCTAACAAGTTAGGGCCGCTAGGGACCCGGCAAGCAGATGTAGAGCCCCCCTTCGTCGTGGCACAAGGTCACGCAGGTTATACACACTCGGACAGGAGCCGCACTATACCCGAGTCGTCAGGTCCCATCACGCCTTTCGGTAACCTCTAACAAGCTAGAAAAATGACCTATACTTAACTAAAACCAGAGCCATGTAGCCCTCATAGTTGCACTGTAAGTCCCAGCTTTTGCTGACAGATCATTACCAAGGGGGCCGGATATAGAGCATCACAAAACTATGCTCCAATCCCCTAGTTCCAAGTTGCTAAAAAGGCATCTTTTAATCTTATTGCATATTCAAATAATCAAGTTTACATGATCATGATTCCAGTAGCGCGCTAGCATCAACTACCCAATGCATAAGCCCATAGGTGATCAAGGAACAAGATAGCAATACTAGGTAGAAACTATGGTTAACAAGGTAGACACATGCACATGAAATTAATTATTGCGGTGAATAGGATAACAAGGAAGATCCCATGCTATACTTGCCTTAGATTTGAGATCATTTTCTCTGATCCAAAACCTTCAATGAATTGCTTCTTGATCACCACGTAAATCTCACCGACTGGACATGATCATATTGCACCACACAACCATCCAATGCATTCATGCATCACATACAAGTATAATATTATATTAGAATAATACACCAATCAACAAAAATAGAAGTTAAAAAGGTTTAGACACCGAATCTACATATTGCTACGAGCACATAGACGCGAAGATCACGCTAATCGAAATTACGGTTGAAAAGATACAACTACCAGAGGATTTTCTTTTTATAAAAGAAACAAAAGAAAACTATAAAATTTATATATAAATACATTATAATAAGTTTTCAGAGAATACTATTTATATTAAAATCATATTATATCAAGAAAACAAAGTAAGGATCAATTATAGTCATTAATAAAAGACCAAGGTTGAATTAATTTTATATACAGAAAACCAGTGGCTTTATGGATTTATAAAATAACATTTAGTTCAAACTCTTCAAACAGTTTTGAAATGTTCATAAAACCTTTGTACTCGTCTCTACGATCGCATCAATATAAAGATCACGAAAATCGGATTTAAAATGTAAAAGATATGATTTTCCAAAGATTTTCTATAGAATAAATATTATCTTAATATTAACTCGAATTTTAAACATGAGAAAAATTACTGTATAGTAATATAACTATGTAGAATACAAAGATACGAATCTAACGCAAGTTGAACGGTTCAATTCGGAGTTAAAACGGAGAAACTACGTGAAAAATACGAAACGATGGCAAAATCGTAGATACCTTGTCTTCAACCTCTAGTCATCTTCTTCCTCTCGCTGATTTCCTGAACAGAGCAGCACGCAGCCATAGAGGAGGGGGCTGGCACTGTTCACCAGAGAGAGGGGGACTCGGCCAGGGAAGGAAATATCTCGGCCTGCCCTCGGCCAGCAGGGAGGAATCGCAAGGGCTGCTAGCTGCTGGTTCGGTGCTACCTGTTAGGTGCGCTGCTTGCACGTTGCTGTTCTCCTTGCTTGTTTTTGCGCGAACAGGGAGGGTGCCGGGACGCAAAGGAGGCCAGGCAACGGCGCAGGGAAGCACAGGGAGGCGCCCTCGGGTGGCAGGAGGCTGTGGAGGGGCGCCCAGCGACGGAGACCGATGGTTCGCCGGGAAAAAAAACGTCAACCATCCATGGAGGACCTCGTCGGAAAACTTTACCGGAGAAGAAAAACGGACGGGCAAACGGTCGAACCGACATGAATTCAAGGAAACAAATATACCACGGCGTAGGGAACGAAGAGTGCTACCTCGTGATGGTGGTGGTTTTTGCCGGAGACTGACGAGATGACCGGAAAAGCTCACCGGAGAGTTCGCCGGAAACCTAGTTTTTCCAAACTTCGGCTTTAGATCTAGAAGGCTACGAACGGCGGCTGCGAAAACGGGCCGTACTTTCGGAATCAGCGCGTCAAGGGCTACGCGGTGATATATATAGTGATAGGGTTTGAGGTCGGCACAAAATAAGATATTTTTATTATTTTCGAAATTATTAAATATTCCGAATTAAATAAATCCAGAAAAGTCTAGAATTAATATTTGGGCCTCGAAAAATATTCCGATGGCTCCGAAAATTATGGAAAAATTCTAGGAGACATTTTGGAACATCATGAACCGAAATAAAGTATTTGGAGCTGATGAAAAGGTATTTTTGAGCATCTAAAAATTAGATTTTACTCAAAGAAAATAGGAAAAAGGGCCGAAGAAGTCAAGAAAAATTCTCGAAAAATTTTTAGAGACAAGTTGATGAACGATGAGCACTAAAAGTGATTTAGAGCTAAAGAAAAGGTTCTGATAAATTTCAATACAAGGGATGGAGTTGAGAAACACAAAATTTGATTATAGAAAGAGACAGAGACATGCCACAGAGAAGATCGTGGTACTAAACGCATTTTAAAACTTTATTCACTCACATCATAAAATCATTTACAAAATAATTTTGGGTCGTTTGTAGTTTTGGCAAAGACCACTCAACCAAAATAAATCATATGCAAGGGCATGAGTGCACAAACCTGTTGCTAAACTTTAGTTGAATTTTAACTTAATAATTTTTTTAATTTCCCTATGTTTTCATGAACACAAAAATACAAAATCAAATCAATTTAACTCTATTTCAAAATTAGCAAAATTTGGGGTGTTACAATTCTACCCCCCCTTAAAAGGAATCTCGTCCCGAGATTCGAGAGAGCAAGATCAAAAGAATAAAGTTTAGATGATTGAGGAGATTCAGATACTCTACCATTGAATCTTCTTTGTTTTCTCGGGTACCTCCTTTTTCATGATAATAATTCTGATGCTCATTTCCTGTTGTCACCACCTTTATATAAATACTCCAGATAATATTTTCATACATTGATGGGTACCCAGTATGGTAAGATCCTTTGTCAGTAATAACTCATCCAATCGCATATGTGATACGCATCTAATGTTCCATATAATATCTCAAGTGATTTCAATGTTTATGGGTCCATCACGCTTCCGCTGCGCTACTCTGATATTCCATCCAAACACTACACTTGTGTCCAATCAGGCAATATTTCTTAACTTCATACATGAATTGTTATTTCTAAATCTTGTCCTTGATAGTGTCCTCTCCAAACATGGGGGTATCTGATTCTTCCAAGTAAAATCACCGAAGCTCAGAAATCTTCGTCATGTTACTCTTTAACTTGGCTACCTCGCTTAAAAGAAATTAACTTGGGGTACTAAAGATAGCTTGCATCTTCTTCTGGGTGGGTTGATTGCTACCATCATGTACTTCTAACATTCCAACAGTACCCATGAGCATAGGTAAGAATAGGTAATCTGAATTTCTTCACGAGCAGAAAAACAGCAGCTCATTAAAACAGCTATAACTGGAGTTCTATTGATCCAAATAAGTTGACTCTTATACTGTTGGAAAGCTAAAGAAAATCTCTACAACTGTCATGTAGACCACTTTTTCAGATTATGCAGTTAAGGTGGTCGAAAACAGTGAACAACAGAAACTATTTTAATTTCCAGACAGCGCAGTTGCATCGTCTTGTGATTTTCATATCTCCCAAACCATAATAGCTATTAGTTTGATTCTTACGCCCATAGAACGATCTTGAAGTCTACTTATGTCCAGAATTTTTCCAAGATTTTTGATCTTCCAAAGATAAAGGTATAAGCTGATGAAGACAGGTTGCTCTGAGAAGACAGAATAAAGGGAATAAGGGAGAAAGAAAATCCAACTATGTATTCCATTAATCGTCATACCTTAATCATATAAACTAAATAAAATTATGGACAACTCCATAAGATCATTACAATCAGTCAAAGATTCAAATCAAGTAATGTCATAAAAACAATTCAATAAGGCACAACAATCACTAATACTTTGCGACACTATCGTTCTATCTCTATCAAGGGTTCAACTCTAAGGCTACTACTTCATATTATGCAAGAATAAGATAAGAGATAGTTGTAAAAGCATATAAAGCAAGAAGTAGATAAGACACAATAGATTTATAGCAACAAGGAGGAGACGAGAAAGGCAAGGAGTATAATATAGCAGAAATTACCAAGGGTGTTGGAACAAGGATTCCATAGCAAGATATAAAGCTAAAGATGGTCAATTTCTAACTAGGCTTGCGTCCTACAGTCAGCATTGCTTTGATACCACTTTGTCACACCCAATTTTAAGGATAAAATTGAATGCATAACCTTATGTGCGCCCCAGGATCAGTCACACACATAAGCCGATAGGTACAAGGTAATATCAAAAGACAATGCTCAAATACATAACGTAGTAATAAATAGAATATAACCTTAAGAAGCAAACAACGGAAAGACACTCTGATTTTCGCGTGTAGACACCAACTCCACAGGGACACAACTGACTGGTTGACCACAAGCCTAGCACTTCCAAACTAGCAATCTGATAACCACCTGAGGAGCGGGGGGGAATTGCAAGAGTGAGTCCATGTCGAACTCAGCAAATATAACATGGGGTTTATGAGGCTCAAACAGGATAGACACGAGTTTACAGCGGTTTGCTTTTAATTAAGCATCTTTTATGCAATTGGATAGCAACAAGTTGAATAAGCCCATAATCCATGATCATAAGTAAACATAATTAATGAATTGCAACAATAAATTAGCAACAAGTCAACATCACCCAAAAAGATAACTACTCCGTGAGTTTTCCGGGCCACTCGTGACCGTGAGCGCGGCTAGTATACCAGTTTTACACTCTGCAGAGGTTGTGCACTTTCACTATGAGCCGTGATTCCCATTTGCTCGGGGTAGCTAGCCCCATAACACTTCCAAGGTGAGCGAGCAGGGTTTCACTATGAAGTCTTTCAAAGTACTCCGTCTAACAAGTTAGGGCCGCTAGGGACCCGGCAAGCAGATGTAGAGCCCCCCTTCGTCGTGGCACAAGGTCACGCAGGTTATACACACTCGGACAGGAGCCGCACTATACCCGAGTCGTCAGGTCCCATCACGCCTTTCGGTAACCTCTAACAAGCTAGAAAAATGACCTATACTTGACTAAAACCAGAGCCATGTAGCCCTCATAGTTGCACTGTAAGTCCCAGCTTTTACTGACAGATCATTACCAAGGGGGACGAATATAGAGCATCACAAAACTATGCTCCAATCCCCTAGTTCCAAGTTGCTAAAAAGGCATCTTTTAATCTTATTGCATATTCAAATAATCAAGTTTACATGATCATGATTCCAGTAGCACGCTAGCATCAACTACCCAATGCATAAGCCCATAGGTGATCAAGGAACAAGATAGCAATACTAGGTAGAAACTATGGTTAACAAGGTAGACACATGCACATGAAATTAATTATTGCGGTGAATAGGATAACAAGGAAGATCCCATGCTATACTTGCCTTAGATTTGAGATCATTTTCTCTGATCCAAAACCTTCAATGAATTGCTTCTTGATCACCACGTAAATCTCACCGACTGGACATGATCATATTGCACCACACAACCATCCAATGCATTCATGCATCACATACAAGTATAATATTATATTAGAACAATACACCAATCAACAAAAATAGAAGTTAAAAAGGTTTAGACACTGAATCTACATATTGCTACGAGCACATAGACGCGAAGATCACGCTAATCGAAATTACGGTTGAAAAGATACAACTACCAGAGGATTTTCTTTTTATAAAAGAAACAAAGGAAAACTATAAAATTTATATATAAATACATTATAATAAGTTTTCAGAGAATACTATTTATATTAAAATCATATTATATCAAGAAAACAAAGTAAGGATCAATTATAGTCATTAATAAAAGACCAAGGTTGAATTAATTTTATATACAGAAAATCAGTGGCTTTATGGATTTATAAAATAACATTTAGTTCAAACTCTTCAAACAGTTTTGAAATGTTCATAAAACCTTTGTACTCGTCTCTACGATCGCATCAATATAAAGATCACGAAAGTCGGATTTAAAATGTAAAAGATATGATTTTCCAAAGATTTTCTATAGAATAAATATTATCTTAATATTAACTCGAATTTTAAACATGGGAAAAATTACTGTACAGTAATATAACTATGTAGAATACAAAGATAAGAATCTAACGCAAGTTGAACGGTTCAATTCGGAGTTAAAACGGAGAAACTACGTGGAAAATACGAAACGATGGCAAAATCGTAGATACCTTGTCTTCAACCTCTAGTCATCTTCTTCCTCTCGCTGATTTCCTGAACAGAGCAGCACGCAGCCATAGAGGAGGGGGCTGGCACTGTTCACCAGAGAGAGGGGGACTCGGCCAGGGAAGGAAATATCTCGGCCTGCCCTCGGCCAGCAGGGAGGAATCGCAAGGGCTGCTAGCTGCTGGTTCGGTGCTACCTGTTAGGTGCGCTGCTTGCACGTTGCTGTTCTCCTTGCTTGTTTTTGCGCGAACAGGGAGGGTGCCGGGACGCAAAGGAGGCCAGGCAACGGCGCAGGGAGGCGCCCTCGGGTGGCAGGAGGCTGTGGAGGGGCGCCCAGCGACGTAGACCGATGGTTCGCCGGGAAAAAAACGTCAACCATCCATGGAGGACCTCGTCGGAAAACTTTACCGGAGAAGAAAAACAGACGGGCAAACGGTCGAACCGACATGAATTCAAGGAAACAAATATACCACGGCGTAGGGAACGAAGAGGGCTACCTCGTGGTGGTGGTGGTTTTTGCCGGAGACTGACGAGATGGCCGGAAAAGCTCACCGGAGAGTTCGCCGGAAACCTAGTTTTTCCAAACTTCGGCTTTAGATCTAGAAGGCTACGAACGGCGGCTGTGAAAACGGGCCGTACTTTCGGAATCAGCGCGTCAAGGGCTACGCGGTGATATATATAGTGATAGGGTTTGAGGTCGGCACAAAATAAGATATTTTTATTATTTTCGAAATTATTAAATATTCCGAATTAAATAAATCCAGAAAAGTCTAGAATTAATATTTGGGCCTCGAAAAATATTCCGATGGCTCCGAAAATTATGGAAAAATTCTAGGAGACATTTTGGAACATCATGAACCGAAATAAAGTATTTAGAGCTGATGAAAAGGTATTTTTGAGCATCTAAAAATTAGATTTTACTCAAAGAAAATAGGAAAAGGGCGGAAGAAGTCAAGAAAAATTCTCGAAAAATTTTTAGAGATAAGTTGATGAACGATGAGCACTAAAAAGTGATTTAGAGCTAAAGAAAAGGTTCTGATAAATTTCAATACAAGGGATGGAGTTGAGAAACACGAAATTTGATTAAAGAAAGAGACAGAGACATGCCACAGAGAAGATCGTGGTACTAAACGCATTTTAAAACTTTATTCACTCACATCATAAAATCATTTACAAAATAATTTTGGGTCGTTTTTAGTTTTGTCAAAGACCACTCAACCAAAATAAATCATATGCAAGGGCATGAGTGCACAAACCTGTTGCTAAACTTTAGTTGAATTTTAACTTAATAATTTTTTTAATTTCCCTATCTTTTCATGAACACAAAAATACAAAATCAAATCAATTTAGCTCTATTTCAAAATTAGCAAAATTTGAGGTGTTACAGACATGTAGGCCACCTGACTTTGCAATTGTGTCCCAAATTTACAGATTTATGTGTGGTCTTTGAAATTCAATCTCTCTTACTAGGAACCTCCAAAATTAGTGAAATCAGTTTTGTTAGATTACTTATGAAATATTCTACATTCTAGGTCTATGAGATGTACTGGTCCCTGTAGGTTTGTGTGCTGTGTTAACCAATCTTTAAAAGTGCTATTAGAATTGCTTTTAGGCTTATCAGATCCGAATCTTGAGTTAGGTAGATCCAAAAATAGTGAAATTAGTTTTGTTAGTCTCCTGAGGAAATGGTCTAGTTAGGAAAAATATTACACCTGCATAATGTGTACTGGTTTTATGATGTTTTGACTTGATCTTATTAAATAGGCAACTTTAGCTTGTCTGTTTGTTATTTTCATATATAGAGTTGTAGTGAACTAAATGGCATGAAATTTTAATGGTATGCTATCAATGTAATGCATAAGCTCTATCTAAAATTTCATGATTTTAGACAGGGTGGTTTGGGAGTAATGCCCTTGGCAATTTCTCTGTCAGGAATTGCCGATGCTCTGAGCAGTCCCTACTAAGTAGCTGTTTCAGGGGGTAACTCATGTTTTATGTAAATGATCTGAATACAAAAGTTGTAGGGAACTACCACATATTGCTTGTCCTAATTTTTCGTGATTTTAGGCTTGATGTACTGGGAGTTATAGATTTTATAAGTTGTCAATCAGATTCTGCCTATTCTCTGGGAAGGTCTGAAAGATCATGTTGTTGACTGAGCTGGGCCTAGAATCAACCCTTGATGGCAACTAAAGAATTTTAGTACTTTTTATAGGCTTTTGAATATGTCTTGGACCGCTAATTTTAGTAAACTAAAATTCTAGTTATAGATGTTCCAATTAAAGTGGCAGGTCAATTCTGTCCAGATTTGGACAGAATTGCTTTTCTCTACTGTATAACCTTGTTTAGTGAAAAAATCAGTTCTTGAGGTTCATAACAAAGTTATAGAGAATTATTTAGGATCTCCAGAAAATCTAGGGTATAAGTTAGATGTCTAGATCTTATGTTATGAGTAAAATAAGTAGTTACAGTTTGCCGCCCTAGATCTGTGTAGATCCAGGCTGATTGCTCCACTTTAATTTATAGCCTTATTAGTTTTAACCTTGAAACAACTAGGTTTTCTTGTGATGCTGACCCTAGTTAGTTGAGAACTCATTAACTCTAGGTTATCATGAAGTAAAGTTGTACTCAAGGTCATTAACTTAAGTAATTGTTATCATGCATTCATAAGCATCTCATCGAGCATCATGTTAAGCATGCATTAATATTTCGTGTAGTGAACGCGGGATATTATTAGCTGAAGTAAGTCCCGAGTTGGTCTTCACTGCGTGGACGTGGAACTTCCTCGGTGATTGACTTCAGAGTGGAATCTGCTCCAAGCAACAGGCAAGCCCCGATGCATCAGCCCCTCCTTGTGTTTTATAAATCTTTATCACCTTGAGTTAAATTGCTGCATTAGGTTGATAGGAGTTGATTGTCACCTACTTGCTACATTTACCTGCCTTGATATATTATCCTTGAAACCCGATTTAAAGGCAAATGTTTATAAAATGCTTAGCCATGCTTAATAGTTAAGCTTTTATAAAAAAAAGATATTTTGTATGCTTGGGGTATACTACCATGAACTATTATAATTGTTTGACAAGGTAGTGGACTTGCATTGAGAAAGGAATCTCGATGTAGTGTCTCTAACTGTCTATTAAGAAAACGAAATGGAATCCATTAGGGACCATTCGTTGTCGGCCTGATGGATCGAGACTTTGCAACTAGCCACATACTACGAAAATCCTCTGACTCCGATCGCTCCTCTACTTGAACCGACAACCACGCACTGGGAGTGGAGAGATGGCGAGAGTAGCATGTACCCTCGTGGCTGGCATGCCTGGAGAGGAGAGGAGTACTGTACTCTCGGGTGGCGCAGGACCGGTTCAGGTTTTGGAAAAACCGTGGTAGGCAGGGTTGGCATATGCAAGCTTAGGTGCTACATATGCAGTGTGGATAGGGATCCCCAGCTGGGTACTTAATCGATTCGAATCGTCGTTGCTCCTCGGATAATGGAGACTTGATCCACTGACTTACAGCGAAGAGTGGTTCGGAACTAGGTGAAAGATGTGGGAAATGGGTGAATATTGAGATTATCTTAATGAATCAATCTAGATTCAGGATTGAGTTTTAAGCTGACTTAGAGTGCTTTTCTGTAAAACTCTTTGATTCTTGCTAAAGCCTCACCTTGATTCCCCTCAGCCTGCATTCCTGAGCCTTCTCCCCAATTTTTGGTCGGGTAAGTCTTGCGGAGTACCCCATGTACTCAGGGTTTGTTAACCCCCTGTTGCAGGTTAAAGTCAGGAGCTGTTCAGGTTTGGCTATCGCCAAGTCGGTGGCACTCGAAGAGCTGCCCTATGCAGTAGATGACAAGTGCTTATCAGCACTTCCTTGGGCAAGATGTCATCTATATTACTTATAAGTGTAAGAGCCACGTTATCTTGTCTCTATCAACAAGAATTTTTGTAAAGACTATCACTAGAATTTATAAATTATAATTATTCTCTTCCACTTTTTACTCTGATGTATTTTGAACTCTATGAATGAATGTAATAAGATGGTTGGTTTCCGTTCCGTGAAATGATCCTCAATGGGACATTGCGGTGTTCGCGAGAGCACCCGATAGGGCTTCCGGAGTTATCAGGCTCCCGTGCATAGCAGTCGGAGGTCGTTGGACTACGACAGGTGCACGTGGGCCATGCTAATTCGGGCAGTTCCGTCACACTGCCTCGACCTCCTGAACCCAGCAGCTGGGGAACAAGATCTTTGCAATGGTGTCCTCGCGCCAGGCGTGTGGCGGAATGCCCTCGAGCACGATGTTGATGCGGTACTGCATTGTGGCCACCTCTGCGTGCCGGATCCTGGTCCATGGCCAGATCACGAAAGCTGTGGAGCAGAACGACAGTGGAGTGACCCCCAGCACCTGGTCCCTCACCACCTGGGAGGCACAAATGATGATGAAGTTCTCCGAGTAGAATTGGCGCATGATCAGCTCCTCCGGGCGCACCCTGGCAGCTGTGGCGATGGCCACCTTCGCGTCCTTGATGGGGATGTCACGCGACCCACATCGTGTCTGGACCACCACCATGAAGCAGAGGTTGGTCTCGGTGGAGTTGACATCGGCGTCGCACTTTAGGTAGCACCAGGACTCGCGAGGTCGGGTGCTCAGCGCGCCTAGTGGCAGCATGCTGACGTCGTCGTCGAAAGAAGGCGGTGGTGGTGAAGGCTTCTGGCCGCCCTTCCCAACGGCGTGTCAGGAGATGGTGGCGGTGGGGTCTCGCCCCCGGTGTCCAAGGGCGTGCCCGGGCTGCCGTCCCGGTGCAGCCGCACGAACCTCTCGTCTCGGACCGGTGGCTGCTTGGATGGCGCCTGCATCCACGGCTTCGTGCAGTCGCGTGCGAGGTGGTACAACCCACGACAGTTGAAGCAAAGCGGCTCCCGCTTGCACGTAGCGATCTTGTGGCCGGTGGCGAGGCAGTTAAGACACTTGCCTTCCGCCCGGTTTGGCCGAACGGGTGGGCGCGGAGCCGGCCTGTCGACATCCATCTTCTCCCCCATCCGACCCGGCTCCCTGCTCAGGTCTCTGGGGGAGCACCACATGCCAACCATCGGCGTCGGGCGGTGTAGCGCGGCGGCGAGGCCCCAAGCGCTGGTGAACTAGGCGGCGTTTCGCAACCGCCAGTTGGTTTGCAGCGTCCTCGGCAGCGGCCGCTATCCGCCGGCGTTTGCGTCGCTGTTGACGGTGGCGTGAGCTCCGCGGCCGGGCCTCACCGCCCTAGTCAAGAGTGCCAGGAGCGGAGGCAATGCTTATCCCGGCGGCACGAGAGCCCGAAGCACCGGAGGCGGCTTGCCTGGCTGCCTGGAGGTAGGAGGGCGAAGCCGCGACCGCTGTGGTATCTGACGGGAGAGCGGGTCGTGGTACACCGGCGCCGGGCGCCGAGGTTCCTCCCTCCCCCACAGCCAAGGAGGAGGGGAAGAAGGCCCGAGGCTCGACGGCGGACTGGACCTGGCCAGCCAAGGGGAACCCCCTCCAGGCCCGCCAAAGTCGCAGCGACGCTCGACGCGCCCCGGGCGCCCACAAAGCCGCCGCCCCCGTTGTTGACGAAGATGCGCCGCCCTCGGGGCCGTGGCGAGTAGTCCCGGGTGCCGACGAGGCAGAGCCAATGTTGCTCGCCGGCGTGCCATCCATGATGTGGTCGACGGCCGTAGGCGGAGGGAGCGCCGCGCCCAGGCTAGTGGCTGCGCCCCGGCCGCCGGCCGCGCCCGACCCGGGTAAAGTCGGAGCGGTAGCCGCGCCCAGGCCGCCGGCCGAGCCCGGGCCGGTGTCGGGGACGACCGTGAAGCCTCCTGCCGCCTCAGGAACGGAAGAACCCGCCGCCGCCGACACCGATGCCCCGTCCGGTGACTGCAGCATTCCGTAGAACACCTGGCGGGCATCGGTCCAGGCCGGGGTCTCCCTGACCCCGGGACTAGAGCGCCGCGCCCTCACTGGAGGTGGGGAAGCATCGGAGGCAGTAGGCGGGCGGTGGTGCCAAGTCCTCGTCGTCGTCGGAGCAGTCCGTCAGCTGGCCATCCGTCCACCGCTCGAGCTTGGACCGACCGGCCAAGAGAGGGAGGAAGGGTAGCGCGTCGGGTGACAGGGCCGTACCTCGGGGGCCGGCGGGAGGGACGGGGGTGGCTGCCAGAGCCGGAGTGGCCGTCGGCAGGTTGGGCTGGGGCTCCGTGGTGGCGGCAGCGGCGCCGGCGGTGGAAGAGGGGGGAGGTGGGGGTCGGGGGGGTGGGGGGCGGTGGGGAAAGGAGCCATCCTGGACTCCTAAGAACCTTCGAAAACCCTGTCCAGAATCTTGAGTGGTGAAGTTCTGCTCCTCCTAAAACCTCCCTTCACTCCATCCCCATATGCAACTCTACCAACTGTTCATTAGCCACCATCTACGTACACTGCTATCTTATAAGTTCATCTCAATTAAAATTCTATTCATTGGCTAATAGGTCAGTACTAAAATGAGAAGGCCAAAATTCAGCTCACATTTAAACGAGCTCAAGATACTACTTGGTGTTTTTTCAAAAAAAAAAACAAAAAAAAAATTCCTAACATCTACCACTACATAGATTGTGGTATCTCATTAGCAAAATTACTTATCGGAAAGGAACCCATTCTACCATTAGCAAGGAGCAAAATCAGCAGTAATGATTGAGAAAAAAAGTTTTTGTTTGTGCACCCTATCTCTGATGCAGCATCCTCACATGCCCTGAACCATTCGATTAACTGAGAAAATGCTCTCACGTTGCCGTGAGTTATTGTGTGCTCGAGCTAACTCTTAATAAAGAAAAAAACACAGTAAGTTAAATAAGTGCTTTATTATGGCTTTCCACAGTTGCAAGACAGATGAACTGCTCCAAATAATAGTACCCGAATTTCGGTTTTCTTCAACGCTCCTAATTTTGTATTGGCAACCTCTTAGGCCATCCCTCCCTCTGCATTTGAGTGAGAGCTAGTGCCCACTGATACCTGATTCCTACAAAAGAATTGGGCTCTAACATCATAGATAAAACACGTTGATCAATTAATAACAACGAGCACAGTGGCTGTAGAATCGTTGATTCAGATTTCAAAAACTTTGATGTTGCGTCTGTACCTTCATAACAACTCCATTTGATGAGGAACTTGCATATTCTTCCATCTGAACTTTGCTATCACAGTCTGAGCCATATAAGGTTAGTCCCATGAGAAGACCTGCAACAAAAATATGGAAAGGATAATCTAGCTTAGGATAATCTAGCTTATTCAACCAACGACAAGGAGAATGTAGATCATAGTATCTTTTGCAGCACTATTTTCTTTTAAATATTTTCTAGGTTGATCCCCATTAACTGATTATTTGGGTCATACTTAACTACTGAGTCAAGAGTAAAACATCTTTGTAGACTACTAGAAAGATGGTTGTTGTTTTCTTATTCAGTTTTTTATAAAATAATAAAATAAGTAAGTTATTATTAAAGTATCTCTAATAATAAATAAGATATAATAAAATAAAATAAAATAAAATAAATAATATTTATAAAAAAATAAATAAGATGAACACTCAAACGAAAAGATTTTAGGACGGAGGATGTAGGAGATCAAACGAGAGGATAAAAGTGCCAAAATTGCAATCCTCCATCGTAACAAAGAACATAGCTTGATGATGATCTGCATGGGAAAGACTAACGATGCCGGTGGGGAACAATTGGATTAACCCGTACCCATACGCAAACAATGAAAGACCAAAGAGTTGTCAGGTGCCTCAGGAAGAAGAAGACGGCGTGCCGGACAAAGGACAGCGACAACAGACTGGTGGGGTGATTGGTTCAGCGAGTTGGTCTGGCACTCGTATTGGGCTGTTCCACATTCGTCTACTGGGCCTTGGGCCGTTGTGCGTCGTGTGCGTGCCACCGACGTTGTGTGTGTGCCACCGGCCTACGCGCCGAGAAGGGGTATTAAACCCGTGTAACCGTAACCGTTGAGGATTAACGAAGAACAGGAAACGTGAACACCAAACTGCTGTTCTTGCTGATTCCTCAATCCCTCCAATCCCTTCCTCAATTCTACTCAGAGCCCTTGTGCTCAGTTATCGGGTTCGTAACAATTGATATTCAGAGCCGGTTTTGGGAGGGTATTTTTTTCTGCAATCCGCAACATCCGCGCGAATCTGGCGCCGAAATTGTCCGCGTTCCAGACGCAGATGGCGACTTCCGTGGAGGCGGTCGATTCCAAGGTCGACAAGATGGCGAAGCAGATCGACAGCTTCCAGCAGATGATGGGGGACATGATCGACAAGCTGACCGGGCTCGAGACTTGGAGCGCGGACGCCAACAATTCGTTCGAGGCCCTGCTCAAGCGCGCGTCGAACACCTCCATCGACCTAGGGTTGACGGCGGCGCGGCTGGACCGCCTCGAGCAACTTCCCCTACCGTCTGCGACAGCCACGGCGACGGCGGTGCAGCAGCCGGTGGCGGCGCTGACGAACAATGTTCAGGGGGCACACCATGTGCCGGACCTGAACGCGGCTCCAGAGGCCTCGACGCGCCCATCTGCGTCGAGTGCGGAGCGGCCCGGCGGGCACGGCGAGCTTGGCGGGGGGTCCGGGAGCCTTCTCGGCACCTTCCCGCCACCGATTCATCAGGGTATGCCACCTGTTGCTAGTCCCCAACCTCACCCCCACCCTGAATTTGAGCGTGATGACTCTGTTCATTCATCTTATCGTTCTGCGCCGCATCCTAAACTTGATTTCCCCAAATTTTGTGGCGAGGATCCGAGGTGGTGGCGGGACCAGTGCGAGCTATATTTTGATGTCTACTCTGTGCATCCGTCGATGAAGACTCGATTTGCTGCACTCAATTTTACTGGACCAGCAACTACATGGCTGCAGATAGTCGAATGCCGAGGCAGAGTGGTTGAGTGGTCAAAGCTGGTGGAATTGGTGTTTGCAAAATTTGACAAGGATCAATATCCTCACCTGTTAAAGCAATTTGATGCTCTGAAACAGCATGGCTCTGTGCAGGATTATCAGAAGAGATTTGATGAGTTGGCTCATGCTATTTTACTGTATAACTCCTCCTATGATGATACTTATCTGGTTACTCGATTTCTGGAAGGGCTTAAAGAGGAGATTCGATCAGCTATAGCTCTGCATCAGCCCAAGGATGTTGCTGCAGCCAGCACATTAGCCTTGTTGCAAGAAGAGGAGCTGGAGATTGCTAAGAAGAAATTTACCAGTAAAGATGGTTACAAATCAGCTTTCAGGACCTATCAACCAAGCTAAAGCTGCAGATCCACCAGATAAACCCAAGCCTAAGTTGAGTCATGATAAGCTGGGCTCTCTCGAGAATTATAGAAGAGAAAATGGGTTGAACTGGCACAACTGCTGTTCTTGCTGATTCCTCAATCCCTCCAATCCCTTCCTCAATTCTACTCCGAGCCCTTGTGCTCAGTTATCGGGTTCGTAACAAGAGTGTTCAGAACCGCGGCTGTGTTCGGCGGCCCTCCGTTGTCCTCCTTCCTCTCGCTTTCCGGCGGGCGACTGGCGTGCGCCTCTGGTTTGTTTGCTTCCGTCGTCCCCTCCTCACGTATGGCAAAGAGCTGACCTTGTTTGTTTATAACAAAGACCAAAGAGGCCCTTGTTTGTTTATTTGATGATGACCTTGTTTGTTTGCTTGATGATGACCTTGTTTGTTTGTTTTAACGCAAAAACGCGGCTGTATTCGGCAGCCCTCCGTTCTCCTACCTCTCGCTTTCCGGCGGGCGACTGGCGTGCGTCTCCTCTCCAGTTTGTTTGCTTTCGTCGTCCCTTCCCCACGTACGTGAACCCTCACCGCGCTTTATAAGCGCCAACCATCTGGCCTTTTCTTTGACAACTCCAAACCATCCGGAGTTTGCAGCCCCGATTCGCCACGAGACCGCAGTGTGAGAGAGGGACGCGGCCCGTTGTTCCCTGCCGCCAGCGTCGCCTTGGAGAACCTCAACCCCAAGGTGAGAACGCCGCCCGTCTTCCTCCCCCCTGTCTAACTGTCTGTCCCTTGAAGGTTCTATGTTGATCGATTTTTCTGTGGGAAGTTTGGGCTTCGACAAGACGGAAGAGGCTCTGTATTATTTTTTTTTTTCAGCGAACGCGTCTGCGTTCTGCGTGTCGCTGATTCGGCTTAGCCGCGGGTTGGATTCTCGTTCGCTTGAGAAATTTGGGCTAAAAAAATATCTTTGATTCGCTGGAGTGGTACATGCCGTGCCTAGTTCTTGTTCTGATGATCTGATTCTGATTCATACTTTGAAATCAAATGAGAATTTTTCTTAGGAGAATCGTAACAACTGCACGGGCGCAAAGTTCCATCGTTTTTGTTGCAAATAATCTGTTTTGTTAAAGTTTCATGTGCCTATGTGAGAGGTTTTCTTGCACACCGAAGTTTGTGCCAACATAAACTTGACCTTGGCCTGACAGTCGCCGCCTACACAGGAACATTCGTCGGCGATCTCCATAGGCGGCTAGGCCCTTCCCTCGCTCCGGCCTCCCGAACATGGCAGCTCCTCTTCCGACGATCATTATCCTAGCCCTTGGTGCGGCCGTTCTGGGCGGCCCCGACGCGCTCCGCGCCCTTTTCGAGTTCACGGGACAGAGCCCCTGCCTCTACGTCGCCATCTGCATGTTCGTCATGTTCATGGTCACCGCCTCCCTTCTCGGCGCCGTGCTCCTTCTGCGCTTCGTCCGCAACGTGCGGTCCGCAGACGCCCCTGGCGCGCGCGGTGGAAGTCATCAGGGACGACATAGCGCGGCGGTCACGGACTGCATCGCGCAGGTGAGCCTGCTGGTGTCGGCGTGTGTGGGGTTCCTCGTCGCCGCGTGCCTCATCGCGCTGCCGTCCGTCCCGTCCGGCGGCCCTGGCACACCCAGCTTCTTAAAGTACTTCGCCGACAAGAACTCCTTCGTCGCCGTTGCCGTCATCGCCGCCGCCACCGCGGTCCGGTACACCAGGCCTGTGGTCCGCTTCGTCCGCGGGGCGCGTGATGCAGAGGAAGCCGTCCCCGCCGCGCGCGCGTCGAAGCGCTTCTCGAGGACAAGGCAGACGGTGTGCTTCCTCTTCGTCGCTCTGCTCGTCGCCGCCGTCTCTTCCGCCGTGTCTGGTGGCCTTGACGCACGGCGCCTCTTTCCCGGCTTGCCCTGCCGGAGCCCGATCACCGACGTGGCCGTCGCCGTGGGCGTTGTAATCGCCACGGTCGCTGGGACGACGCTTGTCGTCCGCTTCTCCCGCAGGGCACGTAGCGGCGCTTTGGGCACGTGCCACTACGACTGGCCTGCCACGGGCACGTGGCGGCGGCGCTTTGGGCAAGCTGACGTCTCTGGCTGGCGTGACCGGACTCCTCGCCATGGCGTATGCGCACTCCCAGTCCGGGAGCGAGTCGGACGGCGGGGAGCACGCAGTCGCAAACTCTGCTTGAAAGTTGAAAAAATGATGCCCGTGTCGTAGGCGGATCTGGCAAGCGGGCATGCGGTTGTGCAGTGCAGCAGCAGCAACAGGTTTCTAGTAGCGGTATTCGAGGCATGTCGGAACGGTAGAATTACAACTGAGCCCTTATTCAGATCGCGAAATTTTTTCAACTTTGCTACTGCATCACTTTCGTTTATATTTGACAATTAGTGTCTAATCATGGATTAACTAGGCTCAAAAAATTCGTCTCGCAAATTATAGACAAACTGTGTAATTAGTTATTTTTTACCTACATTTAATGCTCGGTCCAAAAATTGATGTAATGGAGAGAGAGTGAAAAAACTTGGAATTTTGGTGGGAACTAAACAAGGCTTGAATTCGGGGCATGTATTCTCAGCAAGTCAGCATTAGGAGTAGTGTAAATTCAAGAGGTGTTTGAATGTATAGATGGGGTGAGGTGGTGCAGTTTATGGTCGGTGAATTTGGTAATGTACAGTTTATACATCGTGATTGTATAGATGGTATTTGTAGGGCTTCCGTAATCACGGGTTACCATCCCCTAAGGTCATGTAATTTCAAAACTCTATTTGCTTAATGAAAACGCGTTTAGGCGTAATCGCAAAAAAAAAAATGTATAGATGGAGGCATGTACAGTTTGTGGATCATGTCCGGTTTAAGTAGGTTCACGGGTTGTGTTCATGCTGCTTTGTTGCGAGACCCGTAAAATTGCAATCTCTTTATAAACACCACACAAGGGGCGGGACTTGGGACTTGGGACTTGGGAGTGGTTTCTTTTAGGTAATCGATGATTACTGTTGCTGTTCGCATAAATTATTATACTTCCTCTTAATGAAAAACGTGTCACATAACATGATCGTGATTTTTTTCTTTTTTGTTAATGTCTTCCGGGGATGATATTTCATCCAATCGAGATTAACTACGAGTTGCATAGTGAATTAGTGATTAGTGATTCAGAACATAAACGAACTCAATCAAATTAAGCAGCAGTTTGATAGCTCCATAGTAGAGAGGAATGATTGTTGGGCAAGAATTGTTTTTTATTTTTAAGAAACGTATCATGAACAGCGAATCTCATGCTACCAACGAAATTGCAAATCACTAGTAGGCTGCTTGACACTACCAGTGGCCATCAGAAAGTTAACATCACCTGTACCACACCTTTTCTATGGGTTTGCTTTGCTAACCATGATAGGTCAAGCATGAAGGTGTGTATGGATGATCGAGATGCTCTGTCCCTCCCTGGTCCAGTGCTCGTCCTACTCCTACGCGTATTAGGGTTAGGGATATCCCCTGGCCCCCCTCGTGCACGTTCGAGGAGCCGGCAAGGACAAAACGTGTGTTTGCCGTACGCTGACCAAAAGTTGTTGGTGTACCGTGTAGCTGGTGCACTGCACACGTTGGTCCATCAGCCATGAACACGCATGGGTTATGGCTTTTTTTGTTTTTTTGTTTTTGAGGAAACAGTTGGGGCGGAGCCCCTATTGGAATGGTTATATTTTTATTACCTCATCACGTACTTCATCCTCCATTGCTCCAGACATGTTATCATCGCCATGAACTCTGGCATCGATAGTGGTGAAGGTGTTCTGTAAAATATGCATAGTATATCGATGATCAAACACACAGATCAAAAAGCGAGACAATTTAAACAAATACCCAATCTGTGTTATGTGATCCTCGTCTTCTTCACGACTGTCATGGCTACTACGGACTGCATGAGTTGATGAAAACCCCAACAGAGGAGATGATGGCGTCAAATCAGCGGTTGCAACATCTTCTTGGCCTCCAACTTCCGCCATGGATGAAAGCGACGGCGGTGGCCTATCTTCTTAGCCTCCAACTTTCGCCATGGATGGAAGCGATGGCGGTGGCGTGCAGCCTGGGCTTAACAAAATCTGCAACCTGGGCGTGCAACCTGGAACTGCATGGAGCCGAGCCATCTAATTAGAACCGAGCCGAGCCGTACGCAATTAATCTCCAGTTAACGAGTCTGGCCGTCCGATTAATTCCTTGCACACGCGGCAGCTATCGGCCTCTTGTACGCCCGGCGCGTACACAATTTTTTTCCGCGTCAGCAGCCGCGCGGCCCAACACCCACATCAAACCATACTTGTAAATTCCATTCTGGTACCGGCCGGAATGCCCCGTTCCGGTGCCCAAACCGGCATAGAAGGGCTGCAATCCCGTACCGGGTCAAATACCGGTCAATACCGGTCAATACCGGCCATTCCGGTCAATTCCGGCCGAAACGCCTGTTTCACCCATTCCGGTACCGGACTAAAACCAAGTGACGAAACACTTTTTCCATGTGTGAGCTATGGAGTTTAGAAAAAATATGTGAGTTTAGAAAAAATATCAGTGTGATGAAGCGTAACTATGCCATAAGTATATATTTATATGATTATTTATGTATATGTATATTCATATATTTTTAATATAATAAAGTCCGGAATAGTACACCGGTATCGGTCGGTACCAGAATGTTTCATTATAAGAGTAAAAAGGAACGGCCTCCGGAATGGAATTTACAAGTATGCATCAAACCCCGCACCTCGGCCGCCCGGCTCCTATAACAGCAGCACCTCCCGCTTGAAATTCCCACAGCCCCATCATCCTCCTAGTTGCCCCAGACAAAGACGAAGCCCGCCGTGTTCTTCCTCTTCATTCCATCCCCATGGCGGGCCTTCCTCCGGTCGCCATTGTCCTCGCCCTGGGCGGCGCGGTGGTCGGCGGGCCCGAAGTGCTCCGCCTCCTGCTCGGCCTCGAAGGGCGGACCGCCGCCGCTGACGTCGCCATCTGCGCGTTCCTCTTCTGCGCTTTCACGGCGTTTCTCCTCGGGATCTTGCTCCTCGCGCGCTCTTTCCTCGACGCCGACGCACGCCCTGTCCCGAGTGCAGGGGAACCCGCGCCGCCACCGGCGCCGGGCACGGAGCTCTTCGCAAGGGTGACCCTTATGGTCGCTCTGGCTGTCATGTCCGTAGTCACCACCTGTCTCGTCGTCGTTCCGAGCAACCGCGCAGGAACTGGGCGCGGCGGTGTGTGCTCCTGCGGTGCTGCTTGACACGCAACGCAACCGTCGGGCAGCGGATGGAGCGACTGCACCACCAAATTGAACATCGTTGACCTGGTCCAACGCCAACAAATACAGTAGTACGAAGTATCTTTTATACTATCATAGTACTTCAGCAGGTCTCATACTTTACTACGGCTTTTATGGTATACTTGAATCAACTATGGTGAGGTGTGATTCCTTGCAATGTACTAGTAGTATCTATCTGCCCTCTGGCCTCTTGCAAGTATATTCGGTGTGATATGTTTGATTGATTTCAAGTGTGAACTGAACGGCTAAGTTCATTTCTATTCGTCTGGTGATCTGTTCCTTTTTTCTGTATATATATTTCCGAACTGAACTGAATGAAATACTTGCTAAGCGCGTTCTCGAGAAAAAAAAAAGTGAAGTCTGAACTGGGATTACAGGATCTAATTCATCTTTTTGGTGGAAACGTTTCCTATGTTTCATTCAGTACCTGGATTTGGTTGCTTAGGATAGCTTGTGATCAGGAGGAGAGGGAAGGGGGAGGGTAAACACCTCCCAAGTTAGACTCTTGTAAAAAAAAATAACACTAGATCAATCAAATTTTCATATATTTGTTCGCGGTAAACACCTCATGCATGGGGAATTTTTGTGCTTTCTGCGTTTTTATGAAAATAAATTGATTTATGTGAAATTCTTGTATAATTTCTGTGTTCCAGATGACCCTAAAAATGAGATATGTTCTGACACTGACAGAAAGTTGGTGCATACTGTAGTGGACATACGTTTGACTTTTTCTTCCGTTTCATCTTTTCTTGGCAAGGTCCATTTATCCCCTCGAATTGGATTTGGGGTCAACTGCCAGCAGAGTGCCATTCAGGTTGTTTTGCGAGGACAAATATAGGTCAAAATGGCCAATCCATCCATATATTGAGGGAGAGGGGGAGGGAGAGGGAGAGGGAGAGCGTGTGGCTATCAGTCTGGATTGATGGCACCTTTGTTCGTCATAGTCAGTCGTGACCGAAGACTGATGATGTTGGTGGTAGCTCTCTCTACGGATGCCAATTCAATCTTTTCTTCGTCTTTTGTCCGATCACCACTCCCTTCGTCTTTTGTCCGATCACCACTCCTAAGCTAGCTAATTGTAGTACCATTCAACCATGGATCACAATACCTTCATCTGACGGTTTCTATGACTGTATCAGTTATGACGTTTATTAATGCCGACAGTTTAAATTACAACAGCAGCAGGCCTCGTGGACAGGCCGTCTCTTGGAATTTAGGGGCCTGGTGTGAATTACAAATGGAGCCCTAAAATTTGAAATTCATATGATCAAAACTCACTTTCTCAAGTCACAACTGATCGCGTACTAATAAGATAACAACTATGTAATCTGGGGGGCCTAATTTTTATGGCTCCTTAATCGCCCACCCTGCCTCAGCTGATCGACGGGCCTGCTCATCGACCACAATGCTCATTTCCTCTCGGACGTTAGGTCAAGTCAAAATACTTAAATTCCAAAGTTTGCAACCATGTAAAAGGCACAGCTGCACCCAAATTCCGGCGGCCCAGCCACAATTGCAAGGCAAAGATAGTTTGGTCTGTGAAGAAAGAATTGCCATTTCATCCTGCAGAAAAAAGAATGGCCATTTCATCCTACAGAAAAAGAATGGCCACTCCATCCCTGTTAGTCATTATCATGACTCGGAAGTTTTCTGCGAAACTTAGTGGCAAACAATCTTCTTTTCGTACTGTTCAATAATAAAAGTTTAACGTGCCTATGCGAGAGGGTTGCTTGCACACGCCCCGCCGCTACGAACGCCACCGTTCACAACACATCACACTTGAGCCTTCTCGTGAAGGAGTCGTTCTGCAGCACGAAGCTCCTCGTTTTGCATGCAGGCGTGCGTACGTTGTGTGGCTGAGTGTGTGGGCGTGCATGTGTATGTTTTATTTTTCTTTTCTTTTTTACCAGCACAGAGGCAGGGGTGACGGACAGTGCCGCTATCGCCGTTGGCCAGTGAAACGGAGACGTCAAAGTCCACGTCAGCCAGAATGACAAAAACGTAGAACTGTTACTATTTTCTTGGGTAAATCCGAAATGACGCGTATAAAACTAGCAATTGAAGGAGTGACCTCAATAATGATGATGGCAAAAAGTTAAAAATCCCGATAATCTCCGCGGCTCACCACTCTCCAAGCACATCGTCCAGGCGTACTCCGAATCTTCCATTACCTTCCCTACGGCAGCCCGTGCCCAGATCCGCCCGAAATCCTCGATCCTCGCTTCCATTCCTCTCTTCGCCGGCGGCGGGAGGCGCGTCGGCCATGGCGGCGCGTGCTCACCGCCCGGTCATCCCCCTCCTCGATGCCATGGAGCCGGAGCGGCCGCCGCCGGCACTCCTCAGCGAGCTCCTCGAGGAGATCTTCCTCCGCGTCGCATCCCCTGCGGACCTCGCCCGTGCCTCCGCCGCGTGCGTCTCCTTCCGCCGCCTCATCAGCAACCAGTCTTTCCTCCGCCGATACCGCTCCGTCCACCCACCGCTACTTCTTGGCTTCCTCCACACAGGGGCCTTACACCCTGTCGTGCCCATCCATTCCTCTGCTGCTGTTGCCCGTGCTGTCGCCTAGACCGCCGACTTCTCCTTATGTTTCCTTCCTTCGCGACGCTGGTATCCTTGTGATGTCCGCGATGGGCGTGTCCTCGTCGAAAGCATGGAGCGCCACCATGCGGACCTCGTCGTGTGCGACCCCCTGTTCCAGCGATACCTGCTGCTGCCTCCCATTACCAACGACCTACTCGCCTCCTTCGGCCTCCATAACATGTTCAGTTCCGGGGCCTCATTGATCCCTTCTGGGAGCATGGAGGAGGAAACATCGTCCAGTGTTATCCGCTGGATTACTTCCGAGACAAAATTGGTGGTATTCGTCTTCTCAACAAGCTCTGGTCACTGGGCTGCCGTTACATCTATCAGTTGGGCTGATCTAGGCTTGTATGAAGAAGTTCGCGGGCTAGGTTCATGCCATTGCGTCTATGGTTGCCTCTACTGGAAAGTAAGATCCAGAAACAAGTTGCTCAAGCTTGACATGAACAATGTGGTGTTATCCATGCATGACCTCCCTCCTAATTATGACGAGAGATGTGTCGTCATTGTGGAGTCAGGGGAAGGCAAGGTTGCGATGTTTAGTGAACTTGATGAAGGAACATCTTTGGAATATTACACCTTGTTGCAAAATGGCACTGAGAAGTCCCATAAGTGGCATTTGAAGAGTACCATCCCATTGCCTAGTGCATTTCTTATTAGGGGTCAAGCTGAAGGATATGTTTTCCTAACACGCTTTATAAAAGAACAGGATACAAGCTATTCAGAGTTCTTCTCTCTCGAGGTTAAGTCTTTAAATATTGAGAGGGTCTGTAGGTCAAGGCTTGCCATGCACCCCCCTCCTTATTTTGCATATTTTGGTTTCCCGACATCTATGTCACCAAGGAGGATTCAAGAATATGGAGAGGTAAATATTATTTATTATTATTAGTCTTGGCTTTTGCGGTTCTCATAACTTTAAATTATTGTCATGTGACTGTGATGCTGGAATAGACTTATGTTTGCACAGCAATGTTTGTGGGTTCATCCAAGTCTTAGATCTTTATGGTCACCACATTTTGTACTTGCTATTGGACAATTTGCTTACTATAGAGACTTGCAGTGTGTTCATATTAGCATGGTTTTTCTTGTGCTGAATATCCTTTGTTGTAGCAAACTGAAAGCTCATTCAGGAAGCCACTCATGATATGCTTGCTGTTTTGTACAGTTGCTGCCATGTGGCCTTGTACTCTGAAAACCATTTTTTTGGAGCACCCACAGTATTCAACAAATTTTGAATGAAATAGAAAAGACGAGAGCTAATTTATTGACAAACATTTGGGCGATTGTTTCAAATCTAGAAGGTTTTTTATCCCAGTGAGGCTGTGACATTGTTTACATGTGTTTATTCTGGGTACTGTTTGTTGATATCAGTTTCGATATAGTGGAAGTGGACCCTATATATCTGTGAACTCCCCACCTCCAGTGCTTAAGCAGATATTCTAAACATTAAATAAAGCTTTTATCTGTTCACTTGGCATAGCTTTATGGAACTTTGTGGTTTCTAGTGGTTATACATCAGTACATGTGATTGTGACGGCCTCGCTTGATTCAGTTTAAACTCACTAATTATATTATAGAGCAACTGAGCTGAGTGGTTGTACCAGTAGTTTTTCCCAAACAACATTGTCAGTGTACAAAAAGATGTCTTTTGAGTATGTTTTCTCTAAAATACTGGCTTATCATCCTAAGCTCAGATACACAAACTTTTTGGTTATATTGGTTTTCTGCTTATTCCTCTATTGGGATTGCAATCTCAGATGCCATTCAATGTTCAATCTAGCTAGGGTTCGTCACACAAGTTAATTTGTTTGGGAGCTACACTATTTCAACTTTCTCAGCTTTTTGTAACAGCAAACTGAAATTGATGATTTGTATTTGTGTGTTTTCTACGTTAGTGTTCACTGCAATAAGGTCGTCACCGCTCGGATAGAAAAAAACATGTTAGTTTTACACCTTTCCCCTTCTGAGTCAAAACTATTTCATAGCCATTGACATTGTGCTGAACTGTGGACAGTCCACCCTTCAAATTATGCCTTGTCACTATAACTGCGGAAAACACTTGAAGTAAATGTTTTGGAAACATATTCTTTCTGCAATGTTGGTTTCTATATTCTATAACTTCGAACTGCATCTATTTGGTTGCAGGGCTAGTACTCATCCGGGTTGAGGGCTCTTTGGCGACTCACCGCTGTTTCGGAGCCTTGGAGCAGATGCATCTTGATGTATCTCACTTTCTCTGTTCTACAGTTCTACTAGGCGTTTTTGGTTGCCGTGGACTCTACTAATGTCTAGACGAATGTTGTTTGGTTTGACGCAATGGAACATTAGGTGCCAAGTTGGCCGATGTATTTGTTAGGTGCTGCTGGTCTGAGTTGCATTATGAATTTATGATGTAGGATTAAGAAGCAAGGCATCATAGACATGTGGTCTCCTATATTTAAGCGTTCAATGTCTTGTTACTGAAGAACTGAACCTTTTGCCTTTGGATATTTGAATTGTGAACCACTTCAAAAAAAAAAAATTGCATCAGTAGAGAGGAATTACACCGAGGGAAATAACGATTGATGAGTGATGAACACGCTGTGATATGGCACTTTGGAACGCGATGCTGTCGTGCCGTATTTGCGGAAACACTGACGACGCTCTGCATGCCCCCTGTTGTTTTCCTCGGCATTCCCATGGCTACTGAATACTCTGGGTCGGGTGGCTACTCGCGTTCCTTGCAGGGCCTGTGGATCAGTTGCGATCGCACGCGCCGGGAGCAGGGTCTGAGCCCTGAGGCAAGGACGAGACGGACGGGCAAGGGATGCTGACGAAGCCAAAATGTCTCCGCTTGGCGCAGGGTTGCGTGGCATGCGAGAGGGCCTGGCACAGGGCAGTCCTTGAACTCTTTTGTTTGAAATCGCCAACAAAAATTTTGGATGGAAACAGAACTCTTGGATGTAGAAGTGAAGTCGCGATGTGACTTTTGTTGAGCAAGCGTAACCTGCCCCAGCCCCCCGAGCAATTAGAGACAGTTTGAAATGTGACAATGTTTTGCGAGTTTTGGGAATGAACTCAACAGAATTGAACACTTCTCATCGTCAAATAATTAAGTCAGAACTAGGCTAGGGTAAGGTTGGGCCCGTACCCACGAATGTACTACTTCCATCTAGAGACAATGCAGTTATAGATTTGAAACTACTTAGAAAATGCCATCAGCATCTATGCTTTTAAAATACATCTAATACAAAAACATATTACATAATCAATCTTACAATACTTATTTAGTATCATAAATATTGGTACCTTTTTATCTAGATTTATGGCGTGGTTGGATACCATAAGCTAATCGTTAGCTAGATAATTTTTGCTGAAATTAGCTCTAGTGCATACAAATACAAGGGCTAATAGGTTGGACTAATTTTTTTAGCCAAGTCTTCAAGTAGTAGTTGTTAGCTAACTAGCTTGCCAACTATAACTAGTTTGAACTAATTGTTAACCCAACTTTTTTTTTCGAAAACGTGCTTGGCACATGCCTCATTAAGAGAAGAATTTTTAACCCAACTAGTAATTAGCCGTGTATGTGTATCAAACATGCCCTTAGTTAAATTTCATTCAATTTTTTTTTGAGACTCTAAAGTTAAAATTATTTAATTTGCGCTTTTGTTTCCAACAGTGGCTATACATTTGCTTGGTGCCCCGTGAGAAAGCTCAGTAGGCCAGGCTGTGCTACGCAAAGGTTTTTTTTTCCCAATGTCCAAATCTGAGGTGCCCAAGGTCATCGTGAAGCTGCAAAGGTATTATAGTACAAGTATACCGGAATAGAAAGCTACTACTGTTATACTAATCCGACACGGCTATATCATATACGGAGTACCACTGTACTAAGAAGGGCATGCGTGGTCGATTCGAGTTCAGGCCACTCGTCATAGGCGATAGCGACAAGGAGGCAGGAGAGGGTAACGATGGCGACGGACGGCACGGACGCGTCAGCTTGTCCGAGCAGCAGCGGCGCCACCACCGGCGCCGGCGGCATTACGCGCCCCACGTGAGCACCGGACAAGAAGAATGGTGCCGGCGACCGTGACGATTGCGAGCACCGGACAAGAAGAATGGTGCCGGCGACCGTGACGATTGCAACCCCGACGGGCAGGGTGACCATGCTCCCCCCCCCCCCCCCCGGAATTTGGGAAAGAGGAGCTGCGCGCCGAACTCGAACCTGCCGGATGCGACGAAAGAGGCGACGAGGGACGTGGCGGCCACGGCCACGAACTTGGTCGTCGTGATGCAGCGCCCGGCAGGCGCGGGCCCACCTGTGCTACCCGCCCCGCGGAAGAAGTGGGCCCGCAGATGCACAGCGCGCGGAAGGGAGCCGGTGGCGGCGGCAGCGACAGCGACCGCGGTGGAGATGGCAATTACGGTGATCGCGAACGGGTTCTTCACGACGAAGTCGATCGGATGGCGAACGGCGCTGCCGAGGCCGCCGCCGCCGGGCGCGACGAGGAGGCACGCGGTGACGAGGAAGGCGGCGCCTACGGAGACCGCCGCGGTCACCTGGGCGAAGAGGTCCGTCGCCGGCGCGGCAGCGGCACCGCCGCCCGCGCGCCGCGCCTTGCGGACGAAGCGCGCCAGCAGCATGGTGACCACGATCGGGAGGACGGCGACCACGATCGCGTTCGTGACGACGGCGAAGTCGACCGGGTGGCGGACGGCGCCGAGGCCACCGCCGGGCACGACGAGGAGGCACGCGGTGACGAGGAAGGCGGCGCCGACGGCCACCGTCGCGGTCAGCTGGGCGAAGAGCTCCGTCGCCGGCGCGGCGCTGCCGCCCGCGCCCGGTCGCGCCTTGCGGACGAAGCGCGCCAGCAGCATGGTGCCGAGCTGCGGGGCGGTGAGGAGGCTGATGACGACGACGCAGACGGCGACGTCCACGGCGGGGCTGCCCCGGCCAGCGAACTGGAGAAGGAGACGCAGCGCGTCGGGCCCGCCTAACGCCCCGGCGCCGAGGGCGAGCACAATGGCCTGCGGAACAAGACCCGGACGCGCCATGGGGGGAAATCAAAACTCAAAAGGTCAGTCGATCGAGTAGGAACCCTCGCTCTGGTCCCTCTGCTCTGCGATTCTTCGCCGTTGTGCTGCGGTTGCTGTAGTGGCGGTGGCGCTGTGGTATCTCCGTGGTCACCCCCGGTGACCATCTTTTTATAGGCGCCAGAAAAGACGCAACAAGCCGGCGACCGCGTGAGAATCACAGGGATTTCATTGCCGGCATGGGAATGCTTTGCGTGAGAATTGGTGGTGACGTGGCTCGCCTAACCAAATTATTTTGAAGAGCTGTTTGACATACACGCCAGGGTCCACGGACTTGTCTTTTATTTTATTTTTTTTACAACAGGACTTGTCTTGATTAGATGACAACGAAACGACGCCGGGGTGGTGGGGTGGGGTAGAGGTTGTCATAATTCATCTTTTTATTAAAAAAAGTAGGGATGCTGAATTGTTGACCACGGTGGGGAATCAAGCAAAGAAATTTTGGATACCATCTTTTTTTTATAGATAAAAGATAATAAATATCCGGCTTCATCTATCAAAAGATAGAATCAGGCCAATTATTACAGAGTTCTACCCGTAGGGAACCACACAAAATGTTGACAAACTCGAGTTTAAACAAATGGATAAACAAAAAAAAAAAAGCTTTGACTAGGTAAGACCAACGTGTCTAGTTGACAACCATCCATTGGACCCAAAGAATTGCAGGGCTGACGTCTCTAGATGCTGACCAATTAAAATCAGCTGGTCCCGTAGATCATCATGCCGCTGCAATCTTGCCCATTACCGGAGCCAGTAAGTTCCCCTGAACAGTACCTGCAAAACAGATTTAGGTCTGCATTTATCAAAAACCACTTCGTTTCTTGTTATCCAAACTGCCCAGCAAAGCGCAGCTACTGCTGTTAATAACAATGCACTATAATTCTTGGTGGACCTTTTAGACCATCTAATAAACATGTCATCTATATTCTGGGGAGGTGACACCCCGAATAAGATATGAACAGCACGCCATAAGAACTTGGCAGTAAAGCAATCTAAAAAGAGGTGTTGAATTGTTTCGTGTACATAACAAAAGGAACATGTCTTATCCCCATTCCATTTCGGCGGGCTAAGTTATCCTTAGTTAGAATCACACCTTTTTTTAGATACCACAGAAAAACTTTTATTTTCATAGGAACTTTAATTTGCCAAATATCCTGTGACACTCTAACTCCATTGTTAATTAACGCAGCATGGATTTGACTGTGAAACTCCCTGATGTATTCAACCTCCAAACGAAAACATCTCTTTCCTCCTGTAAGTTCACATCATGTAGTGAAGCCACAATTCGGTGCCAATTCTTGAAGTTAGCCCCCACTAAATTTCGATGAAAAGAAATATTTAGTGGGGTTGAACTAAGGACACGTGCCACTGAAACATGTTTTCTTCTTACAATATTAAACAACTCAGGAAATCTATCTTTAAGGGGTTTGTTTTCCAGCCATGTATCTTCCCAAAACCTTGTTTGTGATCCATCTTTCACCTTGAACAGACCAAAGCCCATAAAAGAATCCTTAATATTCATTAGGCTTTTCCAGAAATACGAATCCGTGGGTTTTTTGGCACAGCTTCCTAGAGTCTTATCTTTGATGTATTTATTTCTCAAAAGTTGTTGCCACATTCCATCTTCATTCAGTAACTTAAATAGCCATTTACTTAGCAGGCATTTATTTTGTATGTCCAGATTTTGTATGCCCAAGCCGCCCTGGGTTTTAGGCTGGCATAAAATCTCCCATTTAGCTAATCTATATTTCCGCTTATGTTGATCATTTTGCCAATAGAATCGTGATCGAAAACAGTCAATTTTTTCTAGTACATCTTTCGGTAATTCAAAAAAAGACATCATAAACATCGGTAAGCTAGACAGCACCGAGTTTATCAAAACTAATCTACCTCCAACTGAAAGCAATTTTCCTTTCCAACCACTTAATCTTTTTTCACTTCTATTCTCAATTATCTGCCAATCTTTGTTGTTAAGTTTTCTAGTGTTCATGGGTAAGCCTAAGTATCGAAAAGGGTACTTTCCTATCTCACATCCAAACAGTTGCGAATAGAACAATTCATGTTCTTTTGCCTTGCCAAAACAGAAAATTTCACTCTTGTGAAAATTTATTTTAAGGCCTGATAGTTGTTCAAAGGTAACAAGTAGAAGCTTCATGTTTACCGCTTTCACAACATCATGGCTCATAAAAATCACAGTGTCATCCGCATACTATAAAATTGATAGACCATCTTAGATTAGATGAGGAATAACCCCTTCCACCTGCCCTACCTCCTTAGCTCTAGCAATCAGTACGGCCAGCATGTCAGCCACTATATTAAATAGAATAGGTGACATGGGGTCACCCTGCCGTAGACCTTTCCTCGTCTGAAAGTAAGGTCCTAGTTGGTCATTAACCTTAATATTGACATTACCCCCCTGAGTAAACTTTTGCACCCATGAGCACCATTTTTCTGAAAAACCTTTCATTCTAAGAGTTTGTTGTAAAAAACTCCATTTAACCTTATCATAAGCCTTCTCGAAATCAATTTTAAAAATGACTTCATCTTGTTTTTTTGAGTGGAGTTCATGTATAGTTTCATGGAGTATTATTGCCCCTTCCATTATATTTCTTCCTGGGAGGAAGGCTGTTTGTGTTGGTCTAATAATCTTTTGGGCTATGGTAGACAATCTATTGGTGGCTACTTTGGTAAAGATCTTGAAGGATACATTCAGCAAACAGATTGGTCTGTATTGTTGAATTACTTTCACATCTTTCTTTTTAGGTAACAATATTATGGATCCAAAATTAAGATTACTAAGAGGAAGTGATCCCTGGTGGAACTCCGCGAACAAAGTCATCAGATCATCTTTTATTAGATTCCAGAAGACCTGATAAAACTCTGCAGGGAAACCATCTGGCCCAGGTGCTTTGTTGTGTTCCATTTGGAAGATAGCAACTCTCACTTCCTCTTGTGAGAAATCATTGGTCAAAAACTCATTTTCCAGATTAGATACCTGGGGAATGTCATCGGTTTGTGACTCATCTAATAAAATAGTAGAGTTTTCCGGATGACCAAATAAGTTTTTGTAATAACTGGTAATATGCTATTTGAGTTGAGCATCACCACTTATTATATCATTCCCGTCCTCCAACTGGAAAATACGAGTTTTTCGATGTCTACCATTTGCTAACAGATGATAGTATTTTGTATTCGCATCACCTTCTAGGAGATGCTTCACTTTTGCCCTTTGGTACCATTTAATTTCCTCCTCCCGAAGTAGTTCCATTAACCTTTCATTCAAAACATATTTTAGATTTCGATCCATGTCACTTAGTGTATGAAGTTCCGCCTTCTTATCCAATTCATCAAGTTTACTTAGAATAGTTGTTTTTTCTTTTTTTATAGGCACCACTCACATTTTTTGCCCATCCTCTGAGATACTGACGTAACCTTCTAATTTTAGTTTGCCACCTCTCTATAGGGGAACCCGTGACTAGTGTGTTCAGCCACACAACACTGACCATTTCACAAAAACCATCTCTCAGCAACCATCCCAATTCAAATTTAAATTGGGGTTGATAAGATGAGGATGAATTATTTGTGCAAAAGAGGAAGGGAGTATGATCAGAAATCTCTCTAGACAGGGCTTCTACAGTAATGTGCGGATATTTTGACTCGAAATCTGTACAAGCTAGAATCCTATCTAGTTGTCGGTGCTAGTTTTGGCGGGGCTAACACCGGCTAGTAAATATGTGTTTTGCGGTTGAGACTACGGATGGTGTGCAAGGGGGAACACAGGGATTATACTGGTTCAGGCCAAGCAAGCCCTACGTCCAGTGGAGAGGAGAGTCGTGTTGCCTTGCACCGGGGTGCTTGTAGTAGGGGGTTACAAGCTAGGCGAGAGAGGGAAGTGCTCCCAGGTCTCGTGTGTGTGTGTCTAAGTGTTTACAAGTCATTTGCTGTGGGTGTGTATGTGTAGGTCAGAACTTAGAACTTCTTCGCCGTCCCTCTAAAGCTGGTCTTTGCTCTCCCTTTTATAGTCGCAAGGGAGAGGCAAGGGCAGCTACGTATTTTACAGTGAGGAGTTGCTGTTCCCCGTTTGACTAGCTACTGCCTTTTCTCCGCGTCTCCGGGGTATGGCTGTCTTGGTTCGCACGATCTTGGTGAGTTCCAAGGTAGGAACAGTCGTCTGACTACGTCATGTCGTCAGCTCTCTGGGTCTCCAGGATATGGCCGTCGTGGTTCGCACGATCTTGGTGAGTTCCAAGGCGGCAGCAGTCGTCGGATTACGACGTGCCATAGGGTCACACCTACCGGCTATCCTTCCGTACGATGTGACAAGAGGGTGAGTCACCTTAGGGCGTTGTCTCCCGAGGATCGGGACTCTGAAGGCGTGATGGGATGGAGCGGGGGATATCTCCCCTGGTCATATTTCTGGCCTTTGAACAGCACCTCCCGAGGGTTAGCGGGCCCAGATGGAAGGCGTGCTCGCCCTTTCGAGTGGACAGCGCAGTAGGCGCCTTTCCTGTTCTTGCGTAGCCCGTCGTCAGGTGCTTGGACTGTCACAGTCGGAGTTGATAGATCCCGGCTGAAAACGGGGTGGCGCACCGTAGACCATACCATGGAGGACGGCCGTAGTGGGCCTATCAAATCCGCTGCCAGGGAAATCCTGACAGGTGGTATGGCCGTCAGGGGCATGCGAAGCACAGTCGCGTCGAGAGTCTCGCCTGACGGGACAGTGCTTGTAAAGTGGTCAGAGAGATCTCTTGTGGTCCAAGATTGCTCCGCTGACATCACCTGTGCCTTGGATGCCTTTGCGAGATTGCGCTCGAGGGGGATAGGGAAGCTCGGGCGAATCGGAGATTTGGGGCACCGAGGGTGCCGCTCTCCCGAGCTCTCCCAGGGAGGCTCGGGCGAATTAGAAATTTGGGTGCCGAGGGTGCCGCTCTCCCGAGCTCTCCCGGGGAGGCTCGGGCGAATCGGAGATTTGGGCGTCAAGGGTGCCGCTCGCCCGAGCTCTCCCGAGGAGGCTCGGGCGAATCGGAGATTTGGGCGCCGAGGGTGCCGCTTTCCCGAGCTCTCCTGGGGAGGCTCGGGCGCTCGGGCGAATCGGAGGTTTGGGCGCCGAGGGTGCCGCTCTCCCGAGCTCTTCCGGAGAGGCTCGGGCGCTCGGGCGAATCGGAGGTTTGGGCGCCGAGGGTGCCGCTCTCCCGAGCTCTCCCGGGGAGGCTCGGGCGCTCGGGCGAATCGGAGATTTGGGCGCCGAGGGTGCCGCTCTCCCGAGCTCTCCCGGGGAGGCTCGGGCGAATCGGAGATTTGGCGCCGAGGGTGCCGCCCTCCCGAGGGTTGGCTGTCATTAGTGGAATGATGTCGTGGGCCTCTGTAGACGCGGCCTTCGTGGGCTTCCACTGGCCTTACTTGGGCCAGGCCATGTTGGGAATGAGCGTTTTTACATCGAAGTTGGGTACCCCTAACTTTGGTACCCGACACTAGTTTTTCAAAAGTCTGATGTTGCAAATGATTTGCCCAAGTAAACTTTCGTCATGTCATTTCTATCTCTCTAAGATTTAGAGAGTCAATCACAGCATTAAACAAAAACGGCCATCTATCATTATAATTATTATTATTTTTTTCGTCTGGACTACGGATAATGTTGAAATCACCACCTATAACAATAGGTAAGGCCTCTTTTGAACACACCCGTACTACTTCAGACAAAAAAAGAGATTTGTGTTCAGCTTGTGCTGGCCCGTAAACAGCAATCAAATTAAATTTAAAATCATCCGCTCTCTGTCTAACTTTGAAACGAATGAAAAAGTCCCCTTCTTCTATTTCTCCAATATCAAATAGCAATAAATTTATCCCTAGAATCATACCACCGGAGCGATCGCGAGGAGCCATGCAATGCCAAAGAAAGTCTCTGCCAGCACAAATATTATTAAGAGTGGATTGCGGGAAGTTGGCTCTACCAGTCTCCGATAAGGCGATGAAGTCTAAATTCTTTTCCTTTGTTAGATCAGAGAGATATTTATATTTTTTTTGGATCAGCAAACCCATTACAATTCCAAAAGATTCCTCTCATCTGGACTTACTAGTATTCTTTCTCCTATGTTTGGGAATCGACCTTTGCTTTTGTGATACGGGAGTCTGAAGACACGAAGGGTCACAACCCCCATCACATAGGCCTTCTGAGAGCATATTAAATTTAAACCTTCCAAATCTATGTTATCATCATTAGAGTAAATAGTCGACTCATCATCTAAAAAAACTTTATTGTTCTCCTCTAAGGTATTAAAGAGTCTCAATCTGTCTGATTCTACCTCTCTTAAAAACTTTAAAGAATTTGAAATATCCTGTTCATCAACCCCTAGACTCACACCTATAGATTTAATTGCATCTAACAAAAAGGAATCACTATACGGAATAAAAGAGTATGGCTGAGGTGCATTACCTTTGTCTGGAATGGAGTCAAGATTTTTACGAGCTTTCAGTTTAGATGTCTTTTCCAACGAGTCTTGATCTGCTGTTGATGCATTCCTTTTACTTGATCTCACAAGTGACATTGTCCCACCATTCTGCTCTTTTATTTTATCAGGCAACCCAGAGTCAAGCTGATTAGACATCAAGTTGGCCTTCCAAAGACCAGAGCCATCTGGCGACACTCCTTGGGAGAGCAAAAAATTGGTTTAGTACTTGTTTTCATTGGATGGCTTTGCTGCACCAACAAACCAGCACCTTCATCATCTTTTAGGGCGCCACCACTAGTGGTAATGTGCGGCCCAGAGGAAGGGAACTGCGTACCAGGAGCAATATTACCAGTTTGGTCATCTACTTTCTTACCATCCTCATCCATGTTGTCTGCTTCCTTCTCCTTATTTGGTTTATCTTCATCCATGGTAGAGTCCATGTCTATAAGTTGGGGCTCACCATTAGACGAATTTTGCTCAACTCTGAACTGTAGCTCATAAACAAAATCTCCAATAACAACATTCACCAAATTTGGGATGAGACTAGGGTCCAGCACAGCTACTTGGCGACCATCTACTCATCTTTTGTTTAGGAGCATTACTATAAATAATACTAGTAGGTTGATAAACAAAGAATTATTGTTGGTTCAACTATTAATCTTGTATTAGTAAGTTGGAGGTGGGCTATAATATTCTTGTAATCCACTGGTTAAATCATTATAAAATCCATTTTATAATCTAGAGAGGTCGAATCATCTAATGATCAATTTTACTATATATTATAATCTAAGATGATCATAAGCGGGGCCTAGTAAATTTAGTAGAGTTATCCAATGCTCAAACCAAATTAGAATTTTCACATGTGGGTTTTGACGACAGCGCATCGTGATGCGTCTTGTTCGTTGTCGTTGTCATACAGTGGACCGAAAACCATGAATCATCAACCAATCAATCAATTGAAGTATTGAACAAAAAGCTCAGGAATAGCTCGCAAGATTGACATCGACGTCAACCTCAATCAATCGATTTTCTAAAAACGGTGTCAACCTCGATCGGCGTCCAGGTATGATTTTGTAAAATTGTCGGCCTCAATGCCTGCGCTGTCTAATCTTCATTTCTCCAATATGCGACCACTAGTATCACGTTGAGTTTTGCTTGCGTTAGCATACCACAGACTGCAATTTAATTTTTCTGGTTATGGCGGACAGAGGGGCATCGTCAGCAGTGATTGATGCCCATGACCTTCCCAAAGCCCCCACCACCTGCTTGGAATCTCGTTGACAAATTGGACCTAGGCGGCTAGGCCTCTGGCTACCGCATACCGTATTTTTTGTTCTGTTAACCTTTGCTTGCTGCCATGAGCCTGTGACCGTTGCACACGTGTGTACGTGAGGTCAGTTTGGGCTGAATGCGCCTTGTGGCAAGATTTTGTATTTATTTCTATTGAATATTATAGTCGGGAAGCCAACAAAGTGGCCTGCACATGCTCTTGTATATTCTTTTGACTGTGTATATCCTTCGTGGATATAGAGCCCAGATTAATGAATCCATTATCTAAAAATAAATTAGCCCACGAAGTAGCTGGATTAGCAATGACATCGAAGGTATCTTGTAATTGGGTCGATGAACTCCCTAGTTCTATCTAGCAAAAAAAAAGCCTTGGTGAATGATGTAACTTTATTTGGTGTTTAATAAAGTGCGCCATATGGCTTGTCTCAAAAAAACAAAAAATCTTGGGCTGTTCAAACGAATTAGCCCACCATTCTTTTCCCATCGCTTCCTAGGAGGCTAGCAGCTTGTTTTTTTATCAATCAGCGCTTATTTTCAGTCATGAAACAGTATTTTTCTCTCACAATAAATCAGCACGAATTGAAATCAGCGCTTATTTTTCAGCCAAAAGAACAGGCTGTAGGGCTTTTCTCAGAAAAAAAAATCTTGGCTGTTCAAACGAATTGGCCCACCATTTTTTCCCTTCGCTTGAACGCTTCCTAGGAGGCTAGGAGCACTAGGTATGCTGGGGATCTGGAATTCGGTGAAGTTGGTGGTTTTGGTCGGTGTCACTGGGGCAGCGTTTAGTTCACAAAATTTCCTTCTCTCTTTTCATCACATCGATTGTACTTTTCGTCTGCATAAAGCACTAAATGAAGTAGCACCTGTTACATGTTTGTACTTTTTACCTGGCTATCTCGAAATGAATCATTTAAATTTACTTGAACCATGATTGAACAAAAGTTATTAAATAAAAATAAAAATGCTACAGTTATAAGACTTCCCAAAACTTCCAAACTAAACGCGGAAAGCCCAAGCCGACGGGGCATGGAAGATCGAACTGGTACTGGTACCTACGGTGATCTCTTCCGTACGGCCAACAGCAAGGCAGGAATCAGGTACAAGTAATACGTCCAGGTACCCACCTGATCTGATCCGGCGCCGGGTGTTTGAATTTTTCAACCATTTTTTAATAGTTTTAGGATCAGAGGCCCCCGTCTTTCATCATTAGATCAAAGACAGCGATCGAATTTCAACAAGTTTCACCGTTTCCAAAAGGAAAGTATAGCTAGGAATCACTGCCGGAAGAAAAAGAGCAGTCCGCTTGAGCGATCGATGATGTAGTATACAGTATCATCCAATTAACATGTCATTTTTCATGCAAAGAAAAAGTGATCAGTGCGTGGAAGGAAAATACGCGTTGTGTGCCTGTGCTGCCAATGCAACAACACCCAAACGGCCAGCCCTCATTCTCGCAGGCTCGCGGCCCTCGATAAAAACACTCCGTCGTCTTCGTCCACGGCCAAAGAGTTCCCATGGAACTTCCCTCCGGTGGGTCGTCCTGGTTCGGCGTCACTGTCATTCATCCTCCTCCGGCCTCCGCTCCGCCTGCAGGCAGCTTCCATGAAGTTTCCTTCAGACTAGAAAATGCATCGAGGAAGCTTCCTGGAAATTTCCGGCCTTGACAGTCGAGCTTTAGTCTCGAAGAAGGAAACTTCGTGGAGGCACCAAAAGTCCCTATCGTCTGCTTGTTTTTTCACCGATTCCAACCTATTGTCCCCGTCTCCGTCCCCATTCGTGAAAGTGAGATGTCCTACACGAAGCACTAACCTGGGCATCTCTCGATCTCTATATATATACATACATGCTGCAGCGGGCGGGCAGCGGCTACCGCTGCTACATTTGGGCGAATTTCGAGGGCGGCATCACATTTTGGAATATGGATGAGCTTCTTGCATTGGCTTCCTTGCTCCCAAGTGAGGCATTAAGTTACTGGCTAGTACAAAACAAGCAGCCAGGATCAGCGGAGCTCATCGGGAGAGCAAGAGCATTGGACAGGAAGCTGATGTCTATCTATGTGAGTTCATCGGGAGAGCATGAGAGCATTGGAGTTGGACAGCAAGCTAGAGCGTGCGTGCAGTTTGTAAGGAGCAGCTTGAAGTGTTTGCTTCATCCAGTTCTACTAGCTGGTTTACCATGGCCTCATCAACCAATCGTCAGCAGAGCATGCGACCGTAGAGCATAGGGAAGGAGCAGTTAGCAACCAAGCCATGATGATTCTCTCTGGAGTTTGGAGACCCTGGAGGACTGGAAAGGCACAACAAGAACAAGAACAAAAGGATCCGATCGTGTCTCGGCGGTTGGACTTGTGATGTAGACGTACTGGACAGGCTGCACCAAAAGGAAGGAGGAAGTTCTAGGCGCCAAGTACTAGAGCAAAGTTGTAGAGATCACAGGTACATGCTCTATTTACTCGACGTCTCAAAAGAAAAAAAATCTTGCGCTTCGAGCAACCAAATTAAACAATATTAAATTTGACAAAATATATGAACTATTAACATTTATGATGCTAAGTAAATACAATTAGATTAATCATGTCATTTATCTTTATAATACAAACCTATTTAGAGATACAAATGCTAACAATATTTTTATAAAAATCTAGTTAAACTTGATATTAGTTGATTCCTCTGAATGAAATATGCACCTATTTTTAAATAGAGGGAGTATTTTACACAAGGTGAGTGATCTTTTAGTTCAGCCTCTAGAAGACTACTAAGCATTATTCCTTGACGGGACTTGAATTTCACTGTGCGGGGTTGGCTTGATCTATTTCTGGAAGCGCTTCCGTACCCTAACTTTATACAATGTCTAAGCGTTCGTTTCGTCAAAAAAATGTCTAAGCGTTCTTCCATCGCCGGACATCAATTTCGCTGAAATATATTGCCTAATTGACTCTTCTGCGTTGTTAGTAACCGGTTAATTGGCGTCTTATTCTCAAATATATGAAGACGGGCAACTTATCTTATACTATATGAAATGTGTTCTTATTGATTGACAAAGTACTAATTACTAGTGCCGCTTTTTCTTCCTTTTTTCAAGCCACATTTAATTCTGTTTGACCGAACTTTAGTCCCAAGCATTGCTCAGGAACTGCAGAAGCTTCGTTGAACAAATAAGATAATTCAGGACGTCCCTTTCCTGTGAAGTCCTGGGCACTTTTGACCATGTGGTGTTGAAGAGCACCATTACTTTGTCGCAAAAACGTGGGCCTGACAGAGCAAGAACCCACATGCCAGTGACTGGTTACATCGCTTAACTGCAGTGGGCTAGCTACCCATAGATGCTTAGTTTCATCGCTAAGGAATGAAATGAATCAGGAAAGAGCATGCCATTTTCCTTTGAATTTTCTCCAGCCATTTGATTGCTAGAATCATTTTTTTTTTCTACATGTGGGAATGCACAGTTATGTAACCAGGACATGACACTTCGACGAAAAGCAGAGTTTGCAATCACCCGGCAGATTCAGAGAATTTTCTTCACATATATCATCATGTCACTTTCTGGAAGCACAACGTTGTTCAAAAGGTAGAAAGGGCGTCATGGAGAGACAGAAAAAGAAAAGGGAATATCTAGTTCATTTCTTTGAGCGCACCTTTCTTAGAGTAGGGTACAGTGGTTATTGCCGCTTTTGTCTCTTTGTTAACTTTGTTTACATTTGTTTTCTCGGTGACATTTGCTAAGCGCTGTGTGCGTTGTGTTGGCCAACATGGAGTTTATGGGCCACAGTGTCATTCAAATAGGCTAGAAGCTACATCATTCACAGAGGAGGATCTTTGTCCAGAGCAACAAAATGGTCCTGACTTGACTATCAACTGTAGCGATTTGTTGTCCCGTTCGTTTGGTCGTTTCTGGCTGGCTGATTCTCGCTGCCGCTGATTTATTGTGAGAGAAAAACACTGCTGAATCGTTGACTGGTAAGCTCTGGTAGACAAAACGAACATGGTGGATATATTTTTTTCCCCATTATTTATTCATGTTCCTAAGTGGTCACACTGCTTCTGCTAAAACCAAGGAAAATGAAAAGGAAGACAGCCGGAGTGCGCACATAATTTCCGGAGACGAAATTTAGTCCAGTATATTATAGCTCATGGGTGGATGTTTTCTCAAGGATGTGCGATATACTATAATTGTTGGACTGCTGAAGGCTTGAAACCCCCGTACCTTTTTTCGCAAAAAAGATACCCCTGTACTTTTTTAAAAAAATAAAGAAAATAAGAACCGTTGCAAAGAAGTTATCTAAACCGCACCAGATGGCCCAAACATGAGATTAGGCTTGGAATGTTAGTAGAGAAGAGAAATGTGTGAAACAGACAAAAAAATTGAAAAAAAGGTACTGTATAGCCTGGACAACTCGTGTGTTGAGAAGGGAAGAAAAATAACCAGGGAAAGAAGACAGAACAAGGAGCAGTACACATTTTGACCTGCAGGTCCTTACTGCTCCTGCTGGTAACCAGGGAAAGACTTTATTATTGACACATAGAAAAGTAAGCATCACAAAACAGACACACGCAACACGCTTTGCTTTCAATGTTATCAAAGATTAAAGAGATTTTTTTTTAAAGATCCAGCACATGACCGGCGTATATTAATAAGAAGAAGAGAGAGTTACATGCGCAAGAAACGCAAAACAACCTCCTAAGTTTGACAGACCGTCAAACTGGGCACAAAGTCAATACAAACTACTCACATACAGATACAACAGGTGGCCAACTCCCATTATCATGGGATCTCCAACTCGGCCACTCCTGACTCCGCCGCCACTGCAGTAAAGGCCTCGTAAAGCTCCTTGTTGTTCAACTTTGTCGCGGCCTTGAGTGCCTCGATCGCCTGCTCTGGGAGGCCTTCGCCAAACATGTCGACGTACGCCATGACTGCTGCATCTGGCGCCGCTGATTTCCGGTTGAGAAATTCCATCTGGCTCTCAAGCTTGCGTTGGGCTCGCTCTGCCACCGGCACGGTGAACGGACGAGCTGCCAAACGCAGGCTAGAGCGGATGGGAGCCATCAACCTTCTGTGACTTCTGGTACTCGGCTTGTCGGCCCGCTTCTGAACATCATCCCCAGGTGATGAGGCTGGCGTCGATAGCAGCGGGTCAGGGATCGGTTTGAACATCCGCATGCAGAAGGAGGCGCAAGCATCAATGTCCTCTATCCCGTCACTGCAGGCACCATCGTTCCCGCCCTCCTGCAAAACAACATCTTCATCGACGATGCTATCAACGGCCGCCGCTGAGGCGGCAATCTCGTCCAGCATCGGGTCGATGGAGGCTGAGTGAAGCGGCAAGCTCATCCAGAGAGATGCGGCAAGCTCGTCCAGCATCGGGTCAACAGAGACGAATCGCACCGCTGGTGCAACGCACGAGCACATCACCTCTGCCAGTAGCGGACCCAGCGTCTGAAGGGAGCCCGGGCAATCCAAAGTAGGCAGTGTATTTTTCGCTAGCTCACAGCGTATACGCGCATGATAAATACATATGCTAATGCTAGCGTCGGGCTGCCGGAGCCCGGGCGGGAGCCCAGGGTCGTCGGGCCCTGGGTCCGCCAGTGACCTCTGCGAGCAGATCAGGCTCGAGGGAGCACTGTGCAGTAGCGGAGGCGGTGGTGTCGTCTGCGTGGTCGGCAGGCGATCCCGCACTATCGTCCATCGTCGGCTCCGTCCAACGCCGGTGCCGGCACCGCCGACATCGTCTCCGGCATCCACAGGACCCGTCCGCAGCCCCCATGGCCCTCTGTGTAGCCCCTTCTGATGTCAGTGGATTGTCGGGGGAAGCGTTTTGGGCGGGGCCGTCGGCACGAGCCGGGTGGCGATGCAAGCCTCCACCCGACGCCGCTGACTTATAACGCATGCAGTCTCTGGCGATATGACGGAAACCATGGCAGCGTAGACAACGCCGTGGCAACCGACAAGACGCCACGCGGTGCAAGTAGGAGAGGCAATTGAAGCATCTGTCGCGGAGCTGTGCTGGAATCTTCCGAACCTTGTCGTGCAGCTCAGGGCCGTGGCGAGGCACAGACAAGGAAGCCGGAGGTCCTGGCTCCTGCCGGGCCAAGATCTCCCTCCACCCCTCGGCGTCGGGGGCAGAGACCCGTCCGCGAGCGCCGAGGCGTTGCTGGGCAGGAACCCAACCATCCACTGGCCGAGCGTGGAGACCATGCACCAGCTGAGGGCAAGGACGGCCGCGCTTTCTCCGCCGTCGAGCGTCCACCCCGCCGCTCCCCAGAGCGGCGATCGGACGGGCTTGGGCACACACGGGGGGCCTGCAAGCAACGTCGAGGTACGACAGACGCGTGGCACGAGGGGCATGCTCGTCGTCGGAACCGCCCACGCCAGAGTCCGCATCCGCCCAACGCCTCACCTTTGAGCGCCCCACCGATCTGCCACTCGGATGGAAGGGGGCAGCGTGGGGAGAGAGGGACTTTGACGGCCTCAGAGAGGGGCTGCCAGCCGGCTGTAGTGTCGACAATGACGGCGGCGGCGACGCCCGCTCCGCACGCTCGATGAAGCGGGTGGCGATGGTGGCCGGGGCAGGAACTACTTCGACATCAGTGTCTTCATCATCCTCCTCGTCGTCGAAGACGTCCTCGAGCAGGACCTCGTCCTCTAGCAGCTGCGCCAATGCCGTCGTCTTGGGAACGGCCCTCTCGCCAGGGGACCCCCTTAGCTCAGTGCTGACCAGCTCGCTCGGCGACGAAGGCAGAGCCGAGGGCGTCACTCCAATGCGCGTATGAGCACAGGGAGCAGAGGAATCACCGAATCCAGGCGAGGAGCCGCCCGCAAGCACCAAAGCGCCGCCCTCCGCGAGGGCCGTCTCGGCGGGGACCGAGGTGGCGGCACCCTCCCTCGGCGGCAGCGCAGGGAGAGGCGAGGGAGGAGGCCCCACGGTGGCCGGATCCCATGCGTCTGCGCTGGGCAGAGGACAGCCGCAGGCGCCGGCGGGAACCGCAGGAGCAGGGCCCTACGGCGGCGGCGGCAAGGGCCGCCTCGTAGGGGCTCCCTCGTCGGATCCCGTGGCAGCGAGGTCGCAGGTGGAGGCGAAGGCCGTGTCTGGGGAGCTCGCCGCCAGCGATGGCTGCACGGCCTGCGCGGCCGCAGCCGCACCAGAGCATGCGAGCGGGTCGCAGGAAGGAAGGGAAGGGGAGGGGGAGGTGCAGGGGAGGGGAGGGGGTGGACGGCGGCGGCGGCGGCGGCGAAGGGTCCCTCAGGGTCGGGTCCTAGGGTTAGGTCCCAGAGACTAAGTCACCATAGTCGGAATCTCCCTGTTGTTATCGTCCTAAAGATTAAAGAGATACGTACAGGATTTTCTGTATTTCTGTTAAAAGATCTGTGAGCAGACACGACTAGAATCAGATAGATGCAATCCTTGATTTGATGAAATTGGCACTTTCTCGTGCTTAAAATACGGAGAGGGAAAAAAGGCGATTTAACAGAAATCTCGGCTCTGTTCGCTGAACCTGAAAACCGCTAAAAATAAGCGTTGATGCTGATTTCTTGTCAGAGGAAAATACTGTAGAAGGGATGAAAAATAAGCGGTTTTAACCTCAAACGAACAGAGCCCTCATCGAACAACAACATAATAATATTGACAGCAAGAACATCAGTGTTACACTGCCATCAAAGGGCTTATTATACTTTGAAAATACAAGTGAGCATATCCACACCCTGGCTCCCCTGTTTGCGTTATAATTATAATAATTAGGTAATGACTTCATTACAGCCGGCCGTGCGTTTGTCCAATTGCACGGACATGGTGTCGTGCCCACGACCCACGAGCAACCCCGACCCCTGACCGACCGCGCCGACTGAAACCGAGCGGTAGATTTTTGGACTGTTCAAATATTGGGAAGCGCGCCCCCTCGGATTCTCTCTCTCCTCCTCGTCCTCTACTCAACTTTCCTCTCTCCTCCTCCTCGCCCTTCTCTCTCATCGCCGGTCACCGGCATTGCAGAGCGCCAGCCACTGGATCCACTCCAATAGTAGGCGAAGGTGAGCAAACCGTCGTCAGATTCGGTGATTGTTTGCTGTTCTAGCGCTCATTTTCGTCGTTTTTTTGCTCGATCTGGAGGGTGATGGCGGATTAGGAGAAGGGGGACAGAGGTGGGGGAGAGGGTGGGGCGAGCAGGAAGTGCTCCTCCGCCGCTCATGCATCCACCCCTACCGCCGGGCACGCAGCCTGCGCCGTCTCGACTGGCGGAGGGAGGCGAGCAGGAAGTGCTCCTCCGCTGCGCGCGCATCCACATCCGCCAACGTGCGCGCATCCTGTGCGCCTTCTCGACCCCCCGGGCCGCGGGCAAATCCCGAGCCCGCTGTGCTTTCTCCACTCTAGCAGCGCCCGCATCTCGCGTCGCGGGGGGCCTCTGGAATCCTGCTCCGTTGTCCTCCCCCCACGCGCGCTCTTCACTCCGTCGTCGCCGCTAACTCTCACGGCGGATGCGCCCGCAGCCCCGCGCCTGTAACGACGCATCCTGCTCCTCTGTGTTTTATCCTGCCAACAGACACATGGAGGCTACAACAACATCAGGTAAATAGCTAACTGTGTCCGGATGTTCAGATGTCCAGATGTAGAGCATCTTTTTCATGTATTCGGATGCTAATTGTGTTAAGATTTAGTGTTTTGGTTGCTATTTTTGTGTGTGTCCTGCTGTGTACATCTAGGTACTGGATTGTAGTATGTTTTTCCAACTCTAGGTATTGGATTTAAATTGCAATTGTACAAGTAAAGCAACTATATAGCATGTTTGTTTTGTAGTCTATTTGGTCAGTTCAAATCAATAGATTAGCCCTATCAAACATATTTTTGATGTGCATATTCATTTCATGTTTTCTTCTGGTTCTAGCAGTACAAGCAGATTATATATTTTGTAGCAGCACAAGCACTTTTTTCCTGCTCATGTTCAGGTTTCATGGTTCATACTTTTTTTCAGTTAGGCTTTTGTGCAGTTTTGCAGATTTCACACTGCGTAGTTTGTAACAAATATTCATATTATTGCCTAATGCTTGACACTTTTATTTCCTACCGCATATAACTATTATTGCCTTGCGTACCACAACTCCTAACTTAGAAGCTATGTCGTGATATGTGTTTATTTGCAGAAAATGGCTCGCCTAAGAAGGGGCGCTGATGGTGGCGGAAGTAGCAGGGAACATGGGGTATGCTGAAGCATCCTTTTCTGATTTTTTGTCTTTCCAATTTTCAGCTTAGTTGCATTGGTCATTTTGTGCTTTATTTTTCTGTCCAGTTTTTGCAGTGCTCAATTTTCAGTTCAGTTCTAATGCTATTAGATTAATAACAACTCGCCCCCTAGTGATATTAAATTGCTGTTAGATTACTAATAACTTGCCTTTTGCTAGTGATAATAAATTGTAATCAGATTACTAATATTTTTGTTCACTTTTTAGTTCTATTGCTATATTTTTAGATCAGTTCAGTTCATATTTTTTCCACATTTTCACATTGTAATGTGTATGTGCACCACCCTATTTTTGTATCGCACTACATGTATGCCTTCTTTTTTTCTTCAGGGTGGTAGAAACAGGGCAACACCTGCAAGGCTATTTAAATTGTACAAGAAAATGTCAGAAGATCAGCGGAATCTTGTTAGGAGAGTTGGGTTTGGAGGGTTGCTTGAGTTGGGAAGTAGCCGACTACCCTCAGCCCTAAGTAAGTGGCTTCTGAAGTGCTTTGATGCGGAGTCTGAGGAGCTCATTATCCCTGGGAGAGGGAGGATCAAAGTTGATGCACAAGCAGTTTTCAGGATTTTAGGGCTGCCCTTGGGTAAACATATGGTCAAATATGAGTTTGACGGCTCTGCAATCAACTTTATCAATGGAAAGTGCAGATTTGGGAACGGCCGGGCCCCTAGAATTACAACAATCAAAGAATGGCTGGAATCTAGAAAGGAGGACAATGATGACTATCTTAGATATTGGCTTATGCTAGCTGTGTCCACATTCCTATGCGGGAGCACCGTGTTGTGCATCAGCCCAAAATGCTACCCATCTTTGGTTGATTTAGCCAAAGTCAATGACCTGAATTGGTGCCAATTTGTAGTAGATACCATCAAAAGTTCAGCGGGGAAATTGCACAAAAAGGATGCTGTCCTAGGCTGCCTATACTTCCTTACCGTGAGTCCCTGTCATAATTGCCTTTCTTTTCCACATGAAGGTTTTTATGTTATATTGCGCTGACCATTTTTTCCTATGCTTTTCTAGATACTATACCTGGACTTATTGGATGTAGGGAACATACATGTCCCAGAAGGCCAGCCAAGAATTGCAGCATGGACTATGCAACTTATCAATAAGGTCATCAACTGGATACAAACATAAATGGGGACATTTGGGAAGCTCAAAGTATGTTTTTCACTCTTTTTTTTTGTCAAACCTGTGCAATCTCATTACCTGTATTTTGTATTGGTGTTCTGAAATTTTTTCCCCCTGTTCTTTTGTGCTAGCTCAAGAAACTTGATGGGTCTGTCTCCGAGACCACATTATTGGGGGATTTGGAAGGCATAGAGAGTTTCATTTCACATGAGGCATCAACACCAATGTCTTCAAAGGTAAGTGGCATTTTGAGGTCATTTTTCAGCTAGGTGTCATTGGTCAATTTTTCATTTCAGTTCTAATGCTAAGTTCAGTTCAGTTCTAATGCTATATTTTCAGTTCTTTTTAGTTTTTTTTAATATGTCACCTGCATTAGTCAGCAGCCCACTCCTAATCACTTTCCAAACTCAAGAAAATAGAATCTTAGGCTTCCTCTTTTTTTTAAGCCACCTGCACATAATGTCTTTTTTCAGATTACGAAGAGTAAGTTTGCCTTAAGATTACGAAGAACTCGCTCCCTAGTGATATTAAATTGCTATTTAGATTACTAATAACTTGCCTTACTAATGATATTAAATTGCCATCAGATTACTAATATTGTTCAGTTCAGTTGTAATGCTACATTTTCAGTTCAGTTCAGTTTTTTTGTAATATGTCACCTACACCAGTCAGCAGCCCACTCCTAATCACTTCCAAATCTTAGGCTTCCTCTTTTTTTAGCCACCACCTGCACATGATTAAAGTCACTTAGAGCACGGAGTAACACTTTATGATAACAAGAGTAAGTTTGCCTTAAGATTAATAACAACATGCCCCCAAGTGATATTCAATTGCTATCATATTTACTAATAACTTGCCTTGCTAGTGATATTAAATCGCCATCAGATTACTTATATTGTTATTTATGCTTTTCAATGGCAGAAAAAAGGAAGTTCTGTGAGGTTGTGAGGAAAGCTTGCATCAGTTTCACTGAAATTATGGGCACATTCATAACTGAGGCAACTGCAATCACAGAATCAAGTGATGAAGAGGATCATGAGGAGACAAGACAAAGAAGATCGACACGGAGAAGAGCTAATAGTAGTGATCAGCAGCCCAACTTCATTAATGATGATGAGGAGGATGAGGTTGGCGATGAGGAGGAAGACGAAGATGGTGAGGAGGAGTGGGTGGACGATGAGGATGACGAAGTCGAGGAGGAGGAGGATGAGGAGGAGGGGGTATAAGGAGGTGGCAAAGGATGAGGAGGAGTTGGGGGAGGGGGAGGGGGATGAGGAGGTGGCGAAGGAGGAGGTGTTGAGGGAGGGGGATAAGGAGGTGGTGAAGGAGGAGGTGGAGTTGAGGGAGGGGGATAAGGAGGTGCCAAAGGAGACCATGCTGAACGTTGACGAGCCCATACCACTAGAAGTTATTGCTTCGGAGAATCCAAGCATGAAGGGGTCTCGACAGTCAAGAAGGGAAAGGCTAAGGTAAATGACTTTTTTTTCAGATCATTGTATAAGATGTATATGCCTTCCTATTTTGCTGTTTTTTTTCTTTTGATTGTATATAACTTTCTTTTTCTATTATCAATACATTACTACTCTGTTTTTTTGCACTACTAACACTACTACTCTCTTTTTTTCCACTTTTTTATTCCATGGGAGTAAGGTTGTCTTCTTCCACTGCTGCTGTTCAGAAGAGTGAAAAAACAGAAGCTAAATGGGATTTCAGCGGCCTACCATTGGACATTATGAGTTTCATCGATTGGCCCAGCCCCCTGAAGGTCCACAATCAAAGGCAAGCGTGCACAGTTCAGGAATGAAAGGAGGGGACTATACCGATGATACTTGGTGGGATAGCTTAGGAGAAGATGAGTTTCAAAGAATTGATGATGCAGTTAACAATTTTGTAAAAATTAGCAAACAACCAACCATTCCTAGCAAACAAGTAACAATACGTGAGGAAGCAAGTAGGAGTGAAGGAAATGAACCTATAGTTACTATACATACCCCCATTGAAGATCTAGAAAGGAAGCAAATAACATCTGAAATGAGAGCTACAGCCACAATGTGCAGCCTACAATCTGCTCCAAGTACATCACACACACCTGCATACCAGCCCCCGCCTAGAAGGCAAGTGCGAGCAGGGCATGCTTTGCAGTCCCCATACATCGACTATGAAAGAATGAAGGACATTAAGTGCAAGAAGATTGCTCAGAAAGCGTATGACGTGGTCTGCTCGGCGACTAGGAGGTCAACCAGAAGCTCAAGCCAAAGCCCAAGCACACCAGAGTATGTGCTACTTTTTTTTACTATTCTTTGTCCTTGTTTTTTTTGCATTTGTTTTTCTTTTTGTTTTTACTCATGGCTCAATTTTTTTCATGCAATCAAATTGTAATCAGTTTCACAGATTATTATGTCAGTTTGAAAGATCTCTCTGAATCAGTTAAACCAGGAGGGAAGCTAGTGAACACCGTTGCCGAAATTGGGATATGTGCATTAAGGACCAACACATCTGTCAAGCGCATTCTCCCACTTAGAATTGCTGTATGAATTTTGCCTTCCCCTTTTTTCAGTCACTTGTCCGCCTAGTGATATTAAATTGCCATCATATTACCAGTAACTTTGCCTTGCTAACCATATTAAATTGCTTATAGTTTCTGTCTTTTTATTTCTGTATTTTTAAACAAAACACTTTTACTTCTTTTTTATTTGCAAACTTTTCTACAAGCTGGTAATCTTGATCACAGGGAGGTTCATAGTGCTTTTCAAAGGAGCCCCATGCACCTAGACTGCGTTAACTTGGTATTTTATCTAGCCGCTATACTATTATGTCGCGCTTATGTTGTACTGCAGTTGTCCTAGCCATGTAAGTGTTTTTTCTTCATATATTTTTTTTCTGCTGGTATTGTAGGTCATGTTTCCGGTTTTACAAAACATTCCAATGAAACGGCTTAATAAAACAGTGGGTCATTATTTCCTTCTAGTCTTGAATCTAAGGGAACAAAGGTTTGAAGTGCTGGACTCCATGAGGACAACCAATAACATGAATCTGAAGACTTGCTGCGACAACCTGATTAGTGCAATCAAACAACTTTGGCAGAAGCACTATCCAAATTCAATGAAAAATATAGAGGATTATGAACTCATTGATATTCAGGTTCCATCACAGTCTAACAAGTAGGTCAATAGCTCAGCATGCACATTATTAGTATATTCAAAGTTTCATCTTCATCCTCTTTTTTTGATTATTGACTTTTTTACTTTTTTATGCAGCCACGACTGCAGGTTCCACATGTTATTGCACTGCGAACACTGGGATGGTTCTAAGTTGCCAGAGTTTAATGAAAAAGACATGCCAACTCTACGCAAGATTCTGACATACAAATGGTTGAGTCACCCAGGAAATGGTGTCGCATGGAAATGTATCTTGAACGTTTGCTAGGTATGTCCTTCCTCTTGGCACATTGTCCTTTTTCTTTTATTTTGTACCGTACCAAAATGAATGGCAAAAAAAAAGATAAAAGAGATACTTTGGCTGCAATATGTTATATCAAATTCACATATATAGGGGTAACTTGCTGAATATTTTCCATCTCTTCTCAACATATACCAAAAGAAAGGAAAAAACAGTCGATGTTTCACTCTTTTTTAACACACATCCATATGTCTACTTAACATGCATTCATCTGTTTACATCATATTTATATGTCAAAAGCCCAAGTAAATTTAAGCTATCACCCACAAATCAACTGAAAAGCTGAAGCTCTTGCATCACAACTCCATTTGACTCCTTTTCTGGGCACCTGGCGGCATTATGAGTGGTCGACTTGCAAACACTGCACTTGTTCTTCCTTTTTGGCTTATTAGCCTCCTTCCCTTTTTTTGCCTCTTTACCTTTTTGCGTCCTTTAGTTTTAGATTTTGGCGGGTTCCTTATATCCTCTGATGCAATAACAACTGATCCAATGGACACTCCAGCTGCTGCACTATACTGACCTGTAGGCATTCCTCCACTCGACTCACCTGTAGGTAATGCATTAGCAAGCAGACCAGGATGCATCCAAACTCGGACATCATGTCAAAAAATAAAAGTTTAAGAACATTTCCAGTTTTAGTGCCTGTATGGGCAATTGGATGATTAGTCACGACATGATGAGTGGAAGCTGCTGCAGGCATCTCAACAGGTGTCACCCCGTGCTGCTTACTCTTCTTAATTTCAAGAATTTTAGCACGCATCATGCTAATGTGACTATCTATAACACCATAGGCTTCATCAGAAACTAACCCTTCAATTGCTAACGCCGAAAACGCACTAGATATGTTTGTGAATCTCATTGTCTTTTTGCTGTTCAATGGCATACCTCGGGCCACAAAATCAGCTGCTACATGTGTACTAGGATTAGAGTTCCCATCACCTGAAACAGCTTGTTGTGTCCACCTTTTTAGTATGTACCGTTCTGGTATAGCTTTCACACCTAGCTTGGTCATAATCTTCATGATGTGACAGCAAAGCATTCCATCCCTGTCAAATTTGTTGCATTCACAAATGTAGCTTTCATGTTCTTCAACTGCAGTCACAAGATATGCCCTCTTCCCATAACCATAAACATAGGTGTTATTAGGCAACAACCAAAACTGGTGCTGGCCTTCAGGTTTGACATCATACTCAGCTGTCTTTTTAAATTCCATTGAGAATTTATAGAATAGATTCTTAGTGTACACAGTAGCAGCATGCTTTTCTATAGGATACCTAGACCACCTCCTTCGCTCTTTTTCTTCTGTCCTAAAATCTTGTCCATCTTGAGCAACAAGGCACTTATTTTGAATCTTTTGGTACTGCTCAACAAAGTGCAGAATTGACATATTGGGGTTCACATATTTCTTTAAAAGTGCATTGAATCCCTCACTTCTCTGTGTTGATTGCAAGAATGGGAAGAAGCAGTGCATGTAATATGCTAGCACAAAAGACTGCCTCAATTCATACAAATGCTGAAAATGCTCATTGTCATTTAGGCTATATTTTGTTATCATATCAGATCATTTTGTCTCAAATTCCTCTGGAGTCACTGTGTAGTTAATACATTCTTTGAAATCTTCTTCTAACTTTTCATCTCCAGCAAGACATTGTCCTATTGTGCTAGAAAATTTATCCATAATGTGCCAGCGACAATTTCGATGAGTTGCATTTGGGAATACAAGGCTGATAGCACTTCTCATAGCAGCATCATGATCTGTTATGATGTTCAGTGGCGCTTTCCCCTCCATGGCTTCTAAGAATGTTTCAAACAACCATTTGTAGCTAGGTATCTTTTCATCCCTTATGAAGGCACAACCCAATTGGAATGTCTGCCCATGTCTATTGATCCCAATAAAGGGTGCAAAAGGCATGTCGTACATGTTTGTCATATAGATTGCATCAAATGAGACACAATCATGGTAGGCCTCGGCATAAGCGTGTCTTGATGCACTATCAACCCAGAATAAGTATTGAACTCTATTTTCATCATCTAACTTCAATTTGTAGAAAAAATCTGGGTCTTCTTCCTTCAGCTCTCTAAAGCGGTCTAGTGCTTGCTGCATGTCCTTGAACTTATCTGTCTTCCAGATAGTGGACCTAAAGTTGCTCACATCTTTACCTTCATACGGTGTAAGCTGTGCTGATCCATAGAATCCTGACATAAGCTGCATTATACGCCCCGTGGTTAAGTTGCACCCATGAAGCAACCTAATAAAGTCTTTTTGCTCCCTAGGGATCCCTTTGTGAGACCTTAGAAACTTTTTCAATGAAGGTTTGATAACAAGATCATGGTTGTGATCTGCAATGAAGTCAATCACTTTCCACCTTGCACCTATTAGTTTCACTACCATTCTTGCTTTGCAATTTGTGTACTGCATCTTTTCCCTTTTCCTTTTTTTGCCTCCATCATATTTTTTCTTCTTCTCAGCTGCTTCCCCATCATTGTCTATTTCCTCTTTAGTATCTTCTCCACTGGAATCAGCATTCTTAGTACCATCAGCAACACCCTCGATTGACTCATCATCTTTCCTTTTCTTTCCACTACCTTCCTTATTACAAACGAAATGAACTTTACACACTTCCCTTGTCACAGCAGCTCTACGAGTTGTGCCTGTACGGATGGAGAAACCAGTCCGTTTAGCATATGCATTGTAATACTCCCTTGCTTCTTCCTTAGTACCAAATGTCTATCCATTGAGTGGCATTTGAGGTGTGGACATGACCTCTTCACCATTTTCATCTTGTATTTCTTGAACTGCATCATTACCAGCAGCAACCTGCTCTTGAACATTTGAGGCTTCAGGAATATCCTCTATTCTTGCTTCTTCAAGCGATAACCTAATCTCAGACACAGTGGGCACATCTTGCTAGATTGACTGATGTTGAGTGCAAAATATTGGGTCACACACATCTTTTGGATCTTGAAACATTGCATCTAGAAAATCATAGTCAAATTCTGGTAGAGGGATATTCAAGTCCATAATGATTCCAGTATCGTCACCTACAAAAGGAAAGAGGAATGTGTGTAGTGTAGTGATTTGGGTAATATAATTAAGTAACAATGCTACTTCTACCGGACAACAATGTGTTGTCATTTAGGCAATAATTCTACTTCTTTTTTATATCAGACAATAGCGTGTTCTCATTCAGTTTTTCTACATTCACCATATGCATCCTTGTATCAAGACCAAAAATATCAGAAAGATGTAAACATGCAGGTCATATACAGAGAAAGAGCAGAATCATTGCCTAGCACATTTTTTGAAAGCTCACATGCATGCCATTTTAGTTAGCATACTTGCTATTTTTTTTCAATAACATAACAGCCATGTTTTGCTATTTTTTTTGGAGGGAGGGATACATTGTTGTTATTTTAGTTAGCATACTTGCTTATTTCAAACCTATAAATTTGCCCAATTTAATTATCAAGTTTGCCTAATTCATTAGCTTGCAACTATCTGTATGAAGTGTGACTTCTTTTTTTTGTGACTTATGTATATTTCCCTGCACACCCACACACCCACTATTTTTTTACCTCAATTAAGCATTATTACTAGTACTATCAGGCAACAATGCCTTCTGAATTATGCAACATTATGCCAACATTATTTTCATTCTCAATATTTTTCATCCTGCATAGAAATTTGACATACTACTCCCTTTTTTAAACATGCAGTACACCTTCAGCTGTGAGTTCATGAAGCAAAAAAAGGGGAGTTGCATATGTCAAGGAGGGGGGAACTATATGTACAGTCTGTAGAAACTAGAGTCACAGATTGTCTTTTTTTTCTGACATGGGATGGTGAATATGGAGACTAGATGGGATGCTAGTACCTAGAAGCATCAGTATAGTTGGGATGCCATTATCAGTTGGGAGAATGTGGGGGAGGGATTATGAATGCTTTTGGATTTAAGCAAATCTGACCTATAGCTTTTTGGTTTTGCTGTTTTTGAAGCAATCTGTATAGTTGGGATGCCATTATCAGTTGGCAGAATGGAGGATTATGAATGCTTTTACATTTCAGGCAAATCTGATCTCGCATACCTGATTTGGCTTTTCTGGTTGCTTCCCTTGAGTTGCTCGTGCGGCTTCTTGGATATTTTTTTCTGCCATCGAAGAGCAGGTTTTCCTGCCGGCAGCGTCACGTACACGGAGATGGATCCAGTAAAGATGGATCCAGAAAAGGGAAGGGGCATATTTGCCTTTTCCCATATAGGACCTGCTGGCTGACGTATGAGTACTACAGTACTAGCCTTGGACTACCAGTAGTCCAGTACAATGGGAAAAGGGAGGATGGTTCTTATTCGGCGCCGGTGCTGATCCAGAGCCACGCGCTGCCGCCGCCGCCGCCGCCGAGGTAGCCGTGGGCACCGAGCCACAGAACGGTGCCCGCGAGCAGAGCCGCCACCGTTGCTGCCAGCGTTGCTTTCGCGAGGCGGTCTAGGAGACGACGACGCCGGGCCGATGTGCAGCCGCACCGGCCGCCGCGTTCGCACCGCCGAGCGCGTGGACGTGGGCGAACCAGGAGGGTCACTTACTTTTGGTAAAAAAAAACATGCAGTGGAATTTTTCGCAACGGACGCACCCAATCCATTTCGTTTGACCCAAAACTCATATTTAGCGCGTTTTTGAAGTTTCGGTTCTGGTACGATAAACTGTGCGGAAATCGGCCGGGAGGGCCGCTTACTTTAGTATGAAAAAACTTGTAGTTGATAGGTTCGCAATGGACGCACGCAATCCATCCCGTTTGAGCCAAAACTCATGTTTAGCGCGTTTTTAGAGTTTCAGTTCTGGTACGAAAAACTGTGCGAAAGTTGGTCGGGAGGTCCGCTTAACTTTTGGTACGAAAAAACTTGCAGTTGAATGTTTCGCAACGGACACACACAATCCGTCCTGTTTGACCCAAAACTCATGTTTGGCGCATTTTTGGAGTTTCGGTTCCGGTACGAAAAACTGTGCGAAAATCGGCACGGAGGGCCGCTTACTTTTGGTACGAAAAAACTTGCAGTTGAATTTTTCGCAACGGATGCACCCAATCCATCTCGTTTGACCTAAAACTCATGTTTAGCGCGTTTTTGGAGTTTCGGTTCCGGTACAATAAACTGTGCAGAAAACGACCGGGAGGGCCGCTTACTTTTGGTTAGAAAAAACTTGCAGTTGACAGGTTCGCAATGGACGCACGCAGTCCTTCTCGTTTGACCCAAAACTCATGTTTAGCGCCTTTTTGGAGTTTCGGTTCTGGTACAATAAACTGTGTGGAAATCGGCCGGGAGGGCCGCTTACTTTTGGTACGAAAAAACTTGCAGTTGAATGTTTCGCAACGGACGCACCTAATCCATCTCGTTTGACCCAAAACTCATGTTTAGCGCATTTTTGGAGTTTCGGTTCCGGTACGAAAAACAGTGCGAAAATCGGCCGGGAGGGCCCCTTACTTTTGGTACAAGAAAACTTGCAGTTGAATTTTTCGCCACGGACACACCCAATCCATCTCGTTTGACCCAAAACTCATGTTTAGCGCGTTTTTGGAGTTTCGGTTCCGGTATGAAAAACTGTGCGAAAATCGGCCGGGAGGGCCGCTTAAACTTGCAGTTGAATTTGTCGCAACGGACGCACCCAATTCATCTCATTTAACCCAAAACTCAGGTTTAGCGCGTTTTTGGAGTTTCGGTTCAGGTGCGAAAAACTGTGCGAAAATCGGCCGGGAGGCCCGCTTTTGGTACGAAAAAACTTGCAGTTGAATGGTTCGCAACAGACGCACCCAATCCATCTCGTTTGACCCAAAACTCCAGTTTAGTGCATTTTTAGAGTTTCGGGTCCGATATGAAAAACTGTGCGAAAGTTGGTAGGGAGGTCCGCTTACTTTTGGTACGAAAAAACTTGCAGTTGAATGTTTCGCAACGGACGCACCCAATCCATCTCGTTTGACCCAAAACTCATGTTTAGTGCGTTTTTGGAGTTTCGGTTCTGGTACGAAAAACTATGCTAAAATCGGCCAGGAGGGCCGCTCACTTTTGGTATGAAAAAACTTGCAGTTGAATTTTTCGCAACGAACGCACCCAATCCATCTCGTTTGACGCAAAACTCATGTTTAGCGTGTTTTTGGAGTTTCGGTTCTGGTACGAGAAACTGTGCGAAAATCGGCCGGAAGGTCCGCTTACTTTAGGTACGAAAAAAAACTTGCAGTTGAATGTTTCGCAACGGACGCACCCAATCCATCTCGTTTGACCCACAACTCATGTTTAGCGTGTTTTTGGAGTTTCGGTTCCGGTACGAAAAACTGTAATCGGCCAGGAGTGTAACACCCTAGGTGTTAAGTATGCATTAACATTTGCATTTGCATACCTAAGCAACCATCATTACTCATTATCATGATCACATGATAGAATTATTATAATTCTTACCATTCATATGTGATGATCATTTTATGATTTTATGTGAGCATTAGTGTTTAATTGTTTAAGTAGCTTTGATCAACTTAAGTATATAAAACAATCATTTGAAAAAAAAGGTTAGTGAATCAAATAATGTTTTGGTTAAATTTAAAACGCATTTATATATATATGATCTAAATAGGATTATATTTTCTAAGCCATATATGAGGTTGGACCTTAAATAGAAATGATAGATCAAAATATTTCCTACAACTTTTATTTAACAACCTAGAGCTAAATCCAATTTTAAATTGGTGTTTTGGAAACCTCAAATTGGAGTTATTTTGAAAATGAAAGAAAAATCAAAATAATCCCTATTTAAAGTTTAGATCCTAGTTTGCAAAATATTGAGAATATGACTTTGGTGTAAAAAGCAAAGTTGTTAAGCTCATTATTTGGAACAACTTTTATATTCTGAGTTTTTGAAGTTATTAAACAAAAATTTGAGTTTCAAATCAAATTTCAAATGATTTTCTTTAGGGCAAATTTGTATTTCAAAAAACTAAGCAGAATTTGGGTATGGTTCAAAAAGCAAAGTTGTAGTATTTAAAATTTTGAACAACTTTTATTTTTTGAATTTTTCAAGTTGTTACATGAATTTGGGAGTAATTGGAAAAGGGGAGAAAATGAGCTTGTCTGCTATAGTAAATTGCCTGCCCACCTCCATACCGCGCGCTGCTCACCGCTGCCGCCGTGTCGCCAATGCCCTGGCTCGCGCCCTCGATGACCCGGCCACATCTCTGGCTCAGTTAAGGCCCCGAGCTCGCTGTCGTTCACAGAGAAGCGCCCTGGACGGATTGAACTCGTCGGTGGCGGCCCGCCATTGCTCTTCTTTCTCTGTGTTCCGGCGAGGAGGTGGCGCCGCCGGTGTTTCGCGTCCCTGGCCATGCCAAGCCGTAGTTAAGGATTTCTTCTCGCTGGCAATAGGGTGGAGAAGCACCTTTGGCTTTCCTCCATCACGATGGCTACTCCCCATTCCCGTTCTCTCTCTGTTCATGTCCAGAGAGGTGGCGCCGCCAGCACAGTTCGTCGCCCCGACGCCATTCCGGCTCTGCCACCTCCCTAGCTGCGTCACTGAGCTCACGAAGTTGCCTGCCACCTTACCCACCTCTCCACTGCCTATAAAAGCCGACGAGCACGCTGCATTTTGCTCACACCCCTCTCTCGGCCACCGGTGAGCCATCTCGGTTCATCATCAAATTCGCCCTCCTCACTGGATCACTTCCAAATTACATCCACTAGTAATCCAACCACTCCGTTTCGCACCATTTGCACCAACTCGTGCCAGCTCTAGTTGTCTGAATCGCCCGGAACGCCATTGTCTTCTTCGCGGCCGTTCGCAGGAGCCACCGCGAGTATCGGGTCATCCAGAGCATCGGCAAGAACCACTCTTGCCCAATTATCTTTTGTTCTAGTCTCTTTGTAACTCCATGTTGCTTATAGGCTTGTTTTTGCAAACGCTACCGCGCAGGAGCTGTCGGAACGCCGTTATCACTGTCGGTGTACGCTGCCGCTGCTTCTGTCACCGTCAAGCTATCATCTCCGAGCCGTTTTCGTCAAAACCAAGCACACCAGTAGACTCGGGGTGAGCTACGTTTGCTTTCCGGTGCTTTATTTTAAATGTTACCATGCTTAGTTCATCGGAACAGGGCATGCCGCCACCGTGCTCTGGCCGGACCGCCGTTGCACATGTGTACGAGCAAGCTAGCCGCCACGCCATACTACGAAACCTATCCTAGGGTGTGCGATAGGTCAAGGGGAGCACGTTGGTACCTTTCCCTTCGCCGGAACCCTCACCGGCGGCGAGGAATCGGCCGGTCAACTGCCGGCATCGTTCAGTCAGAGAGGAAGTAAGAGGAAGGATCGTCGAACAGAAATTCGACAAGGTCCAGGGGGATATGTGAGAAGACCGTGACTCATGTGTATAGTTTTAAAAAGAAGCGCGGGTTGATTTTCCGAAAACTGAAGTCCTCTTTTGCAAAACCGGCAGCGCCCGCGCGGGAGGCCAACTTGGGCCGCGCTTGTGCTTGCTGGGCCGAGTCGAGTTGGATTGAGCCCGCAGCCGTTTTTCCTTTTTCTTTTGTTTTAATCAATTTCATGAATAATGAATAGTACTAGTATTTGTTATTTTCATATCTATTTATTTAGCAATGACAAAATTATAAAAATTTGTGAGTATGCTTTTCATATGATTTAGTTTTATAAAAAAAATATGAAATGGACATTTCCTGTGCTTTTGTCAGGTATTAGAATTCATCCTTTTAATTAATAAATGAACAATCAAGGATTTTTGTAGCTTAAAATATTATTCCAAAAATTCTGAAAATTGGTGTGAGTGCTATTAATGCTACTGTTTACCTTCACAAAAAGTTTGGTACTGTTGTGAACACTTTCACTGTTATAACTATCTGAAGCCTAATTTTAAATAGTGTTTTTCTTTAATAGATAAAACACCAAATGCATTGGAAATAATGAATAATCAAATTAAGTGATTTTGGTATGTTGTGTGAAGACCATGGGACACTCACCCTGCTGTCCCATGGCAATAGTAATACTTTGCTATTTCAACCTTGCTTGATGAATTAAAATCAATATTTTATGCTTATAAGAAAAATAGAGATAGGTTTTGTCGGCTTGCAACTTTATCGTGAATATCATGCCATACATGTTAAACATTGATATGTAAGATTGCAAACTTCTCTACCAGAGAATAAATATGCACGTACTCAGTAAATGATAAAAACAAGGTTATCATTTTATATAACCAATTCAACATAATCTCTTCAAGGGTTACATGAATGCATTTTCATCACATCACATGTCATCATATCATCATTGTCTAGTGCATTCTTTTCATGTATACATCCTATTCATACATATAGGATCGGAAGAGGAAAATCTAGTCGAGTACGAGATAGTCGAGGAGAACCCACAGGAGTTGCCACCCGAAGGCGAAGAACCCGATACTGACTCACTGCCAGAGTGTCCTAACCACGGACCCTCCACTTTTCACCGAGGCAAGCCCCGAACATTTTATATACCTATCTATTCTATTTCTGAATTACATTTGAGTATTTATTAAATTACTTTATGAGATGTGCTTTTACGTGTATAAGAGTTGTATGAAACCGTTGTTGCATAATATACCTTGTCCAGCAATAACACCCTGTCATCACTAGATAAGTACCGTTCTATGCTTAGCCACGCTTAGACCGGTAGAAGCCAGGTGAATCCCCTGTCACCTCCACGATTTAGACAATTACTTCTACTCATTGGTAATGGTGACCAATGTGGAGATAAAATCATGTGATAATGGAAAACAGACGGGATGCAGTGTACCTTTATGGTCCTGATTGCCGGTTAGGCATACATCCTTGTTTATCACCGTTTGTATAAAAATGAATTGGATCATTTTGTAGCCTGGACCTTGATTGAGATTGAACGTACCTTCACATAACAGCCGGATAACTCATTCCTACTGTGAAGCTATAACACTACTAGTCGGGCTGGGATTTGAACTGCAGTGCATCGCTGGCGGAGAGAAAGGATGTGCGGTGGGACAGGGTTTGACCAAGGGCAGGCACAGCCTGAGCGTCCTGGCACCGGCTGCCCCCTGAGCCTTGCACTGTGGATCAAGCCCACGGTATCCCGAATAGAGTGAAAAGCTACCCTACACAATACAAACTTTTGGGATGGGTTCGTAAGGGTGTGTGATACGGGCTTACCCAGCTGGTGTAAATCGATTCGAATCGCCGTCTCTCCAGGATAGTGAGAAACTTGATCACTATCAAAGAAGCATAGTTGATCCTATAATATGATAAACATGATGATTATGAATGACCACCCATGTTTGTATCAAACACATGTTTGTTCAAGATAGATGCAAACCTAGTAATGGTTATTTTAATAAAACCTATGCCAAACCTTGATAAAAATAAGTTAGAACTTCAGACTAGTGAGCTCTTTTTGCGAAATGATGCTACCCCATGAACTCCACCAAATAAAGCCTTGCATATCCTTGAGAGTCTTTTATTTACTCTCTGACGAGTAAGTCTTGCTGAGTACAAATTGAGTACTTAGGGTTTTATTCCCAATGTTGCAGGTGATGTGTTATATGAAGGTTACTGACTCACTTGTAATAACCCTGCCATAGATGTAGAGGAGTAATGACCACAGGGCATGGTCATATATTCTATACTTTCCTTCTCTGCTGTGGAGATATAAGTGAGAATGGAAGTATTTTATGGATTTGAATAAATGGTTTTTGAAACCAAACACTTTCATGTATATTATTTAAACTTGGTATTGTAATAACTATATTACTCTGTTTGAAATAAATCTCCGCTGTGGACTCTGTGCTTGTAATATGATGTTTCCTTAATTAATATGATCCTGTTGTAAGTTGATTTACCGGGGTCTTTCGTGACACTCGGTGGACTACCGGGTTTATATGAGAGAAAGTATGTGTGTGCCAACGTGTTAATCGGGGGCAATCATGCTTAATCTTATATAAATTGGTCGGTTCTGTCACAGCTTGTATCAGAGCATGATTATGGGTAATATCATTACAAGTGCATTCAAAAACAAAAGTTTTGATTTTACGAAACCTATTTTGTTAAAAATTCAAAACTCTGCCAGTAACTATCTCCAGTTAAGCCCAAATAAGAACTATCAGGTGGCTCTAAGTAAAGTAAGACTAACTTGGGAAGGGATTTACTTTCTTGCAATTTTATTTTGTTTTGGATCAATTACCCCTACGCCCAGGTAAGCAAGGTAAGAACAACCATGTTGCTACCCTATGGTCAAATGGTAGAGGTAGCCGACCATCTTGCTACCCGATGGTCAATTGGTAGTGGTAGCCTCCATATAGCAATATATGGAGTATAAACTATGCTGTGTTACATTTGATATATCTATGTTGTGGTTGGGATGCAATGATATTTTCTGCAGGTACACTAACTACAAATTGTGTAGTTATCGTGTAGATTACGATTAACTTGAGAGCACGCATGAATGCCACCGTCTATACCGATAGTATCTAGGTGTGTGAGGACGAATAAAATGAGCATGCATCATGTTAATAAGCTCATTCACTTCATTGCATAAGTTTTTTCCTTACGTATGAGTTCAAATATTAAAATTCTATTTTTCTCTATAAATTGTTTTAAAAACCTACCATGTTTACAGAAAATGGAACCTGCACCATACACTGAGGGAAGCACCCTGCTAGAGCCATTTGGTACTCCTGCCTTGCTTTGGAGGGTACTTGAGCTAGCAGGATACACTGACCCACCAATATACCGTTGGAGGCAAACCAATATTTATGGAAATATGGGGTGTTCATTGAAGCTTCATGTTCCAACTCTCACTATTAACCCATCTTGGCAAGCATGGACCATTGAGAAAGATAGTGCTAATGAGTGGGAAGAAGGTCAAGTAGCAGCTTTTGAGATGCTACAAAAGATCTGCCAGGAACATACCGATGAAATAAAAGATACATCCATGTGTTTCTTCCCACCACAAGACTTCCATAATGCAGCCTGGTGTCAACGCATTGCTACATTCACTGATGAAAATCAAGCTGGCTATAGTCCCTACCTTGTCACCTCTGCCTGTGCCCTGATTGCTATGACCAAAATGCATCATGCTAGAGAAGAGTCCCATGACTTTTGGCGTCGCTTGTACAACCTTAACAACATTGAGTAGAAGATCACCGAAAACTTATGGGAAGACTCCAAATTTAAGGTTAATTAAGCCATCGCCCAAGCAGGTCAATGAGAGTTAGAAATGAACCGTCAAATAACTACCTATTTAGGTCAAGCAGCTTTGGTGGAGCAGCAACGAAATGAAGCTTTAGCACGCATTGCCACGGTCGAAGCCGAAAGGGATGCTGCTAGAGAAGAAGTTGCTGACGCCATTCATAACTTTGAGTTCTTTGAGTAAGACCTACTGACACAACTAGATGAAGCAAATGCAATGATCAAGAATCTCCAAAATAAGCTCAATGCATTGCATGTCGCGGCATTGCCAGAACAACCTCCAGTCGGAGTACTTGGAGGGGAAGATTTTGGAGATGTAATGGAACCTGAAGGGTTTGATGTGGAGTCTGATCCTGAGGAACCAGATGAAGAAATAGAGGCCATACCAGATGACCAGACTGAGACCAGCCTGGATGACGACTATCCGGTCCACTCAGGAGATGAGTTTAAAGTAGAGTGTCTTCACTAGTTTGAATGAGACCCTAGGTGTTAGGTTGATTGACCTAGGCTTTAATCTAAACTATGTATGAAGGTATTGCAATAAATGTGTTATGTAACTTTGTAAAATATTGCAGCAAGTAAGGAGTTGGACCTATGTGAAATAAAGATGTTTAATACGATATTGTTATGAAAAAAATTTCATGTTGTACCCTTACTAATAAATTCATTCTGGTTTCTTCTGCAATATGGATGAATGAAAGATCGAGACATTGCATATAACCCTATAACTAAATTACCTACATTTGCCGCAGATGTCTCACACTCAGGGAGGTAATAATGTTGAACCATCAGAACTTCCATCACCACCTACCGCAGCCGATGTACTGGCTCGACTATTAGGTGGCCAGGAGAATATGGAAGCTGCTTGAACCGAATTGCCCAGAACACCACACCAGGATGTCAGAATCGTCGCGAGCATGAACAAAACCAATCCATCAATTACAAGGATTTCCTAGATGCTAAACCACCAGTGTTTTCCCAAGCTGAAGAACCTCTGCAAGCTGATGAGTGGCTAAACACAATTGAGCAGGCATTTTGTCTTCCCAATTGCACTGAGCAATAGAAGGCTGAGTTCGCAGCTCACTGACTTCACGGTGCAGCTGGCACTTGGTGGACTAACCATTTGAAAGCCCTGACAGAAGGAACAAAACCGACTTGGGATGAGTTCAAGGAAGCCTTTGGAGGTCATCATATTCCCGAGGGTTTGATGAAAATCAAGTTAAATGAATTCCTGAAACTAGTCCAAGGCACTAAGACTGTAACTGAATATACTCATGCTTTCAATCATCTGTCCAAGTATGCCCCGGAACATGTCAATACAGAACAGAAAAAGATTGAATATTATATTGGAGGATTAAATCCAAAGTTACAGAAAGAACTTGCTCTTTCCAAGTACACCACTTACAATGAGTTGGTCAGTGATGTGATCACTCTGGAAAACAAGGTTCGTCTGTGTAGGGAGGACAAGAAGCGCAAGATGCCATATACCCGTGGCGCTGCTTCACAACCCAGACAAACTCAATTAGTGCTAAGGCCTCAATACCGTCCACCTGTCAAGCGGTATAATTTTCCTCAGCAGCAGCAGAAGTTTCAGCAGAACAATCAGCGACAACAGCCCTATTAGGGGAATACACAAAAAGGATTTCAAGGTGGTCCTAGAAATTTTCCATGTTACAATTGTGGAAAGATAGGACACTATGCTCGTGACTGTCGTTCCCCGAAGCAAAATCAGTCCGCTGAACAGAATCAACAAAACCAGGCCAAACAGAAGACTGGTTATAAGGCACCCGGCAATAAGAAGCAAGCCATAGGAGCACGCATTGGGCGTGTTCACTATACCACCATAGAAGAAATCCCTGAAGGAGAACCGGTGACCACTGGTATGTTTCTAGTAAACAATCAGCCTGCACTTGTTTTGTTTGATTCCGGTTCATCGCATTCATTCGTCAATCAAGTATTTGCACTCAAGCATCAGTTCCAAATTAGCACACCGAAAAGTGGGTATGTAATCAATTCAGTTGGGGCTGAAACAAATACAAACCATATAGTTTGGAGTGCAAAACTTAATTGTGAAGGGAGAGAAATTTTGGCTCACCTTATTGTGTTGCCAAATTTGGGTTTGGATATTATTTTGGGTATGAATTGGATGAGAGCACATAAAGTAATCATTGATACTTGTTGATGGTGGATATACCATGAAAATCCACATTCAAACACCATCAATAGGCCTCGGATTCAAGGGAGAATAAACATATCATGAACATATTTTATCAATAACTAGTTCCACTTGTACTCTTAGCTTGTGAATGCAGGGAAGATCAAAACAGAACAAATTGGAGCAGTTGGAGCCCAATATCATGGGTCGGCCGAACCATGTATATGGGAACCAAGTCATCACACTTCAACAAATGACTCAAGACATCACTTAGAAGAGAGAAGAGCTCAGAGTGGGCCCATGTGTGGGTCGACCGACCCCACCATGGGGCCCACCTGGCTCTGGTGACGTGGCAGGATCCGTGTGACACTCTATCCAGCTCATTTCCACCATCAGATCAACATGTGCTTCCATTTAACGGTGGAGAATCAAAGCACATGGATCAAGGCGTGAAATGACACAATCAAGACAGAACCAGCATAAGGCAACACTCTATGACTGGTAGGGACCACACCTGGCTGGGCCCACCTGTCATAGGGGGTCGGCCGACCCCCTGGTGCCTGGCCAGGTCGGTTGGCCCCCACCGCCTTCCTGCATGACTTCCACATGATGAAATCACCTCTGCCGTCCATCCTAAGGCGGTGTTGAGGCGGTTCACCCAAGGGTGGAGAGGCAAGGAGCACGCGAATTGCCGATGTGGCGCCCCTCAACTCTCCCTTATAAATAGAGGCTGCCATCACTCTCTTCAACACACCCAAGATACACAAGAGCCATAAGAGACAAGAGATGCTCCACTCTTTAGTAGTAGTAGTAGTAGTAGTATTAGTCTAGTGTGGGAGTTAGAGTTGAGTCGAGCTACGCTCGGAGTCTCCGAAGTCGTCTGCTGGAGAGTCTGGTATAGCTCTTGTACCTTTCCTTCGGTAAGACTTTACCTTTATCAATATATTATCTTTAATTTACTTTACTAAGTCTCTACTTGGTGCATTACTATTTTTTATAGTATTATTGTGTTTTGTCTTAACTTATAGTTGAGTTATATTAGATAGTGATCCTGTAACCAGCTCACGTGTGTAGTTCATCGCCTATCATAGGGTGCTGTAGTTGTTGGTATGCAACTAGAGTAGTAAGGCTTAGTGTAAGCATGGTGCTTAGACTAGGTCTTGCCTTTGAATGCCGCTTGTCGCACGGATTGTTTGTGGGTGCTAGCAGGTGGTGACAACCCTGTCTAGTCTTAGTATCCCTCCACGTGTTTTAGGCAAGTTCTTAAAAGGTAGGCTCCCATAAGAGAGTAGGCGCTTCGGGTAGAGATTATATCCTCTATTGTTTCGCACTACCACCTACACACCGGAAGTAAGGTAGCTGTCTTAGTATAATTCATCCATTTGATAAGATAGTTCACAAGAGTAAAGTAAGTGTCATAGGAGTCTTATACTCACTCGTTGTCCTTCCACCTAGCTATACTCTACTAGTTATCTTTAGTTATCCTAAAACCTTGTCGTGTCTTGGTGTCATTACCCTTTCCTCTATATATCAATTTACCCCCCTACCACTAGTTGATACTAAGTTGCTATAGACTTATGGATCTCTCTCTTTTTATTAATTATTCCTAGCAACTGCTTTCCCTTGGGATAAAATAAATAACGATACCTTGGAATACTTTCGGGTGAAGTGCTACAGCTATATATTCTGTGCGCTTGCGGAATTATCCAATAGGCATAAGAAATAGCCCCAGGCACTTCTGGCGCCGTTATCAGAGGTAGCCTAACACCCTGTCTTTGTTGGTTGGGTTAAGAAGTGTCAACAAGCATTTCTGGTGCCATTGCCGGGGAAAGCATCAGTCTAGGAATATTAATAAAAATTGAGTCCGGTGTCTACTATCAATTTAGTTATCGATTAGTGTTAGGGGCTTACCCCTATCTGTGTTTCTCGTTATCGTGAAGCTAGACAGTGCATGAGCGGTTTCCAATTGCCGTCAATTTTCATTGAAGATCCTGAGCAATTGTTGAGGAGAACTAGACGCCGTCAAGTTCCACCTCAAAGGTTCATTTCAAACCTGAATCCGTTCGAGGAAAGAGGCTCCGCACTATCAACCAAGGAAGCTATGGCCCAAAAGACCATCTCTGAGTTCTCTGCACCGTCGGCTAACAACATTGCCACCGGTCCACAGCTCAACTTGGGGGATGCTACCTTTGAGCTCAAGCCAGCTCTGATCAATATGGTGCAAGCCAATCCATTCTGTGGGAAGCCGCATGAAGACGCCAATGCCCATCTCCAGCACTTTCTGGAGGTGTGTAGTACCTTCACTATCAAGAATGTCTCGGTTGACGCCATCCGTCTTCGCCTGTTCCCATTCTCACTGCTTGGGAAGGCGAAGCAATGGTTTTATGCCAACAAGAATGAAGCTACCACCTGGGAGAAGTGCGCCAAGCATTTCTCAAGAAATTCTTCCCAATGGGCAAAACCAGCGCTCTTCGTGGAAAGATCTCAAGCTTCCAACAGCAAGCTGACGAGACGATTCCCGAAGCATGGGAACATCTCCAGGAGTACATTCGTGCTTGTCCTTATCATGGAATTGAAGAATGGCTCCTAATCCAAGGTTTCTACCATGGGCTGACTGGATTAGCCCGTAGTCGTCTTGATGCTGCCGCTGGAGGAGCATTCCTGCAATACAATGTCAAGGATGCCAAAGACCTCATTGAAAAGATGGTTATCAACCAAGGATGGAATGAGAAGCGTCTCTAGCCCAAGAAAAGGGGTATGCACACCGTTCATGAGGTGGACATGCTCTCAGCAAAAATGGACCTTTTGATGAAAAAGATTGAGGAAGGTTCCAAAAAGGAATAAGAGATCATTCGAACCACTGCCACCGTACGAGCAATCGAAGCTGATCCATGGTGCGAGGTATAAGATGGAGAAGATCACTCAGGCAACAACTGTCCCGAGACGAAGGAGGAAGTGAGCTTCATCAACAACAACAACAACAATGGGTATCAACCCCAGCAACAAGGAGGATGGAACTCGCGCCCCCTTCTACCAAGGAAATCAAGGTAATGGTTACAGCAATAATTTTAATAATTCTTATGTTAACCAACCTTCTCTTAAAGATCTTGTCTTAGGCCAATCTAAAATCAATGATAGTATAAACAAGAAGATAATGGCTAATGATAAGATTCTTGAAAATCTTAGTGAGAAAATGGATAGCTTTAACACTGCTATGAAAAATCAATTAAGCTTTTATAAAATGCTAGAAACCCAATTAGCTCAAATAGCAGCAGCTGTCCCATCCTTCAAACAAGGTAAGATCTCAGTGAAACCTGAGGAACCAATTGAGGGTGTCAACTTAATTTCCACGAGGTTTGGTAAGCCTCTGGTTAGGCAAAACCCGGGTTGTCTTCTTTACTCGCCATTCATGGCCAAGAAGAGTGACCCTGGCCACCCTACCATCACCTGCGAAATTGGGCTGCACACCTTCAACAACGCCTTCTACGACCTTGGATCTGGAGTGAACATCATGTCCAAGGTAATGTATGAGAATTTGCTAGGGGGACCTTTGTACCCCCACCTTTGTCAAATTGCAGATGGCCGATCAATCCATTCGGTTCCCCGAGGGATTGGCAAGGGACATCCTTGTCAAAGTTCAAGACGAGTACATCCCCGCCGACTTCATCATTCTTGACATGGGGGCCGATGACGAAGTCCCCGTCATCCTGAGAAGACCATTCCTCAACACCGTGAATGCCATCATCTACGTGGGATCCGGCCAAGTCCACTTCCATCTCCCAGGTAAGAGAATTAAATGTCCTTTCAATAGTTATAAATCGATGCAACAGGCAAGAAAGAACCTGTGGAGAAACAAGCCACAATATGCACCCCACCGAAAGAATCAACCGCCAAAGGCCAAAAAGGCCAAACTGGTAAGTAAGATTGAGGTGGTAAACAAGGCTGACTCTTGTGAGTCACAAGCATCAATCAAGAAGAAATGGTGGAAGAAAGAGGTGCGATCATCACGATCCCCATCTCCAGGACCGATTGAAGCACCCGAAGAATGAACCCAAAATGGAGAGGTCCTGCTCTATGGACCTAAAACATGGAGCCCTTGCTGATAAGGTAAATCAGTATTTATCTCATATTTAATTCCTGCATTTCAATTTTTGCATTTTATTTATTGCATTTCATCTTTAAATTTTTCAATAATTTATTTCGACAAAATAAAAAATACTTAGATGAATAAAACTTGAAAAAGAACCTTTCTGCTCACACCTGAGGTGGTGGGACTACCTAGGTGGGGTCGGTCGACCCCACCATGGGTCCCACCCACCTCTAGTGGTGTTGGCCTGGTGTAGTGATTCACCTCCTGAATTTTGAACACCATCTCCTTTTGAATTTGGCCGACCACCTTTGGTCATGACCACTTTCACTTGCTCCAAGGAGAATCCAACATCCACTACCATCCAATTCTGAAAAGTGGACACTTTGGCATGCATTAGTGTTCCCATGGTCCATGGGAATCACTTTAAACATGTCCCCACTTTTGTCATACACCTTTTACTTTCCCAAGGGAATCTCTGAAAATTTCAAAACTTTTGGTCTACCACTAGTCTCTACTTTTCTGGACACACTGTTTAAAGCCGAAAAGGGGACCAAACATGGTTTGGCCGACCCATGATTAACGTCCTGTCTGCAAAACTGTGTTTGAATTCAAATAGATTCCCCGTCTAAAGGTAAAAGCAACTCTGAACCTGTCATAGAGGGTTCGGCCGACCCATCAATAAAGAGCTGACAGCAAGGTTGAATTTGAATTCAAATAGATTCCTTGTCCAGAGGTGAAAGCAGAGCTGAGCAGGCCAGGGGGTTGGCCGAACTGGGCCTAGTGGCTTGGCCACCAGCCCTTCTCCCCCTATAAATACCCTTGCATTGTTTGCTCAATCCCACACCCAAACCAGCTGAATCATCTCAAGCACACAATCTCCCTTCTTCTCTCCATTTGAGCAAGTTCTTTCTCAAGTTTAGTGGTAGTTAGCCACTCAAACCAAAAATCCAAAAAATATTCTAGTAGTAGAAGGTTGTCTTACTCTCATCTTTGCTCTCAATATCTTGTTTGTGGAGGTGGCCATACCCCGCAAGGACTACTAACATTGGGATAGCTAACGCTAACGCTGATCCCTGTTGTTGTAGTTTGTTCTTGTGTTATCTCATTGCTGCAGGATGAAGAAGTTCTCCTCCGTACTCAAAAAGGCCAAGAGTGTTGTAGGGAGTTCCTCCCGATGACCCCGCCATGATGAAGATGAAGGAAGAGAAGTTCCACCAAGATGAAGCTTTGGAGTGCCTCCCGAGAGGACTTCGACCCCGAGAGCGGCCTCATGTTGAACCAAGAAGAGTACTAGAGGTACCTCTCCATCCGACACCGCGGTTATGAACATACCAACATCATCAACTCCGTCCTTTTGGACAACACAGTTATAACCGCAGAATTTAACACTGTTTTCAACACAATTGGGTGGGGAAGCTTTTGGGAAGTGCAAGAACTTGGAATCGAAAAACTCACCATTGAATTTCTATGCTCTTTCAAGCCACCGATAATAATGTCTACTTTCGAATGTTCAACCAAGAGTATAATTTAACTTGGGGAGTTTTTAGTATGGCACTTGGCTTTGATAACAGTTGTCATCTAGATCTAGTAAATGCCACACGAAAATTTGATAAAGCTGAATTCTGGAAAGCTATAACTGGATCCAATGATTGCTCTGAGCCTAAAACTGATGAAATCCATAATCCTACTTTGCGCTTGGTCCGTTATTGGATGGCCATAACTCTTCTTCCTGGCTCTAATGTGCAAATTCTTGTTAATGATGAACTAAGACTGCTCTATGTCATGACTAAGAAAATAAAAGTTTCACTGCTAAAATTTTAGTCCGTTTTTGGCTTAGTATTTTCCATAGAAGCGAGCCCATATTCTTTACTTCTTTTATCACGCGCATTGCTGAAACAATGGACTTGTTAGATGGAAAACACTACTTCGAATATATTACATCTCCTAGAGATATTGTAACCGAAGATTTCTTCATAAGTGCTCAAGTCCTAAAAAGAGATGAAAATGGTGATCTTAAAATGATTTATCCCGACCATACAGCCGAAATCCCTCTCCCATGTGAGAGGCGTCGGTTGTATGCGCTGCGTACACTAACCATAAATTGGGACCGAGAGGCAAGAAGCCAAAAAGTTGCAGGATCAAGAAGGGTGACAAGGAGCATGTGACAAGCCGCTCAATTTGAGCAAGGCGGCACATCACGAGCTGCAGGGAGATACGAAGAATATGAGGCAAGTTCCATGGACATTTCAGGCTCCACGGAACGGCCTCAACAGCACACTACAAGAGTGCGCACTGCCCGTCCGTCCACACGGGCGAGGGGTCGTCGAAGCCAAGGATCAGAAATGGATCAACTCATCAACGACATGGGCGCAATGCAAGTTGAGCAAGATGCAACTCTGAGTATGGCACAACAAAATGCCCAACTATTGCAAGCTATCCAAGACGAAGAAGCACAACGCTGGGTGGGATGGTTCCAATACTACCCGCCACCACAATGAGTAAAAAGACAAGCTTGGGGAGATCCTCTCTCCCACCAAGGTAAGTATTCTATCCTAGCTATTTACATTATTTTAATTTATTGCATTAAAAAAATGCATAAGATAAAAATACCAAAAATATTTCCCTTATTCCCATATGTCTCATGAATGTTTGTCTTTCTCATGGAAATGATGAATAGTTGCTCTATTAATATTTCTTTAATGCCTAGTCTACAACTTAGTACTTTTTTGAGTATGGATCACTTGGCTCATTTAAATCATCATGAACCTGAAAAGTTTATGGATGCTAAGTGCTAGAACTAAGTCTAAGTTGTTATGAGATATGATATAGTAAAACAAGAGCTACTATAATATTGTTCTAAGCATGCATGATTACTGGAGATTTATTTCTTAATCAATCAAAACCTTATTGTTCCTCAATGGTGATAAATTCCTACCACAGCCATAAATGCTACACATGCCCAAAACCTTCCACATAAGCTATTTGCTTTGTATTGAGTTTTGTCAGGTCTTGTTGACCCTTATTGAGAGTCTTATCATGCTCCCAAGATCAAGATCACGTACACACCACATATATGTGCTGCTTCTACACTGGAAGTACGCAACCACATGCCTTTCATTTCCACCAAATATATGCTTCATGTGTTAAAGTCATAGTAAATCTCGCTTAGTTATTATGGTAGAAGAGACAAAAAGGCTAGGCAAAATGAAAAGAAAAAGAAAGAAAAATGGACACAAGAGAGTCCATAGAAAAGAAAAGAAAAATTTATGAGCAAGTTTAGGCTCATGAATAAAGAAAGGAAAAATGATAGCCATGTCTCGAAAACATTTTTAGAGAGAGATAAAATTTCAAATAGAGGAGTATTATAGCTCATATTTTCCACACACTTGCACATCTTGATCTAAGGGCATGACACTTCTCTCTTTGGATCCAAGCTTTGACTCTACAACATATGCAAAGTAAGTATGCTATACTCTTTCATTCCTACCTTAAGCTCCACATAAGCCATTTTTAGAAGTAGGATGATGAAGAGAAGGCAACCTTTACTTTGTGCCTTGGTAAGGAATCATACACCATTTGAGCGACATGAGAGAACCATATGAGGAACACTAAGTTTTCTTGTACAAAACATTGCTAAAACCTCCAGTATGAAACTTGCAAAGAATGAGAAAATTAGTGCTCAAGTTAAATTGTTCTGTCTCTCAATCACCTAAGGCAAAGGAAAGGTCAGTAGCCCCATAAAGGACTAAGGTAAAATGGTTGAATTTTTATAGCCAATTTTTCCATTCAAAAAGAGAAGTATCTGTTGTGCACTTGGTACTAAGGAAATATGAACATTGTAGCAACTCCTGATCCACCGAGGCTAAGTTTAATTATTTGCTCGGGACGAGCAAAGGTTAAGCTTGGGGGATCTTGTTGACGGTGGATGTACCATGAAAATCCACATTCAAACACCGTCAACAGGCCCCGGATTCAAGGGAGAATAAACATATCATGAACATATTTTATCAATAACTAGTTCCACTTATACTATTAGCTTGTGAATGCAGGGAAGATCAAATCAGAACAAATTGGAGCACTTGGAGCCCAATATCATGGGTCGACCGAACCATGTAGTTGGGAACCAAGTCATCACACTTCAACAAACGACTCAAGACATCACTTAGAAGAGACGAGAGCTCAGAGTGGGCCCATGTGTGGGTCGGCCGACCCTACCATGGGTCCCACCTGGCTCTGGTGGAGTGGCAGGATCCATGTGACACTCTGTCCAGCTCAATTCCACCATCAGATCAACATGTGCTTCCATTCAACGGTGGAGAATCAAAACACATGGATCAAGGCGTGAAATGACACAATCAAGACAGAACCAGCACAAGGCAACACTCTATGACTGGTGGGGACCACACCTGGTTGGGCCCACCTATCATAGGGGGTCGGCTGACCCTCCCTGGTGCCTGGCCAGGTCGGTTGGCCCCGACCGCCTTCCTGCATGACTTTCACGTGATGAAATCACCTCTGCCGTCCATCCTAAGGCAGTATTGAGGCGGTTCATCCAAGGGTGGAGAGGCAAGGAGCACGCGGATCGCTGATGTGTCACCCCTCAACTCTCCCCTATAAATAGAGGCTGCCATCACCCTCTTCAACACACCCAAGATACACAAGAGCCATAAGACAAGAGAAGCTCCACTCTTTAGTAGTAGTAGTTGTATTAGTCTAGTGTGAGAGTTAGAGTCGAGTCGAGCTACGCTCGGAGTCTTCAGAGTCGTCTACTGGAGAGTCTGGTATAGCTCTTGTACCTTTCCTTCTGTAAGACTTTACCTTTATCAATATATTATCTTTACTTTACTTTACTAAGTCTACTTGGTGTATTACTATTCTTTATAGTATTGTTGTGTTTTGTCTTAACTTATAGTTGAGTTATATTAGATAGTGATCCTGTAACCAGCTCACGTGTGTAGTTCATCGCCTGTCATAGGGTGCTTTAGTTGTTGGTACGCAACTAGACTAGTAAGGCTTAGTGTAAGCGTGGTGCTTAGACTAGATCTTGCCTTTGAATGCCGCTTGTCCCACGGATTGTTTGTGGGTGCTAGCAGGTGGTGACAGCCCTGTCTAGTCTTAGTATCCCTCCATGTGTTTTAGGCAAGTTCTTAAAAGGTAGGCTCCCATAAGAGAGTAGGCGCTTCGGGTAGAGGTTATATCCTCTATTGTTTCGCACTACCCCCTACACACCGGAAGTAAGGTAGCTGTCCTAGTATAATTTATCCATTTGATAAGATAGTTCACAAGAGTAAAGTAAGTGTCATAAGAGTCTTATACTCACTCGTTGTCTTTCCACCTAGCTATACTCTACTAGTTATCTTTAGTTATCCTAAAACCTTGTCGTATCTTGGTGTCATTACCCTTTTCTCTATATATCAATTTACCCCCCATCACTAGTTGATACTAAGTTGCTATAGACTTAAGGATCTCTCTCTTTTTATTAATTACTCCTAGCAACCGCTTTCCCTTGGGATAAAATAAATAATGATACCTTGGTATACTCCCGGGTGAAGTGCTACAGCTGTATATTCTGTGCGCTTGCGGAATTATCCAATAGACATAAGAAATACCCCCAGGCACTTCTGGTGCCGTTATCAGAGATAGCCTAACACCCTGTCTCTGGTGGTTGCGTTAATAAGTGTCAACAATACTACCAATAGGACACTCCAGATGGCAGTACCTTTCAACTATCACTCCCAATAGACCCAAAACTCCTGTGCTCATCTTATGCTATCAAAACTGATAAACTAGAAGATATTCCAGTGGTATGTGAGTTTTCGGATGTGTTCCCTGATGAGTTACCTGGACTACCACCCGACCGGAATATAGAGTTTGCCATTGATTTGGTTCCAGGCACCGCTCCTATTTCTAGAAGGCCATATAGAATACCACCAAATGAACTAGCTAAGTTAAAGAAACAGTTATAAGAATTGTTGGACAATGGTTTGATCCGACCTAGTTCTTCTCCGTGGGGATGTCCTATCTTGTTCGTGAAAAAGAAAGACCAAACCTTAAGAATGTGTATAGACTACCGCCCTCTTAATGCAGTGACCATCAAAAACAATATCCTTTGCCTTGGATAGACATCTTGTTTGATCAACTGTCTAGAGCAAAAGTATTCTCTAAGATTGATCTGAGATTAGGCTATCATCAAATCAAGATAAGGACTGAAGATATTCCCAAAACTGCTTTCTCTACACGCTACGGCTTGTATGAGTATTTGGTAATGTCTTTCGGTCTTACCAACGCACCTGCCCATTTCATGTACTCGATGAACTCAGTGTTCATGGCTGAGTTGGACAAGTTTGTAGTGGTGTTTGTTGATGATATCCTAATATACTCTGAAAATGAAGAAGATCATGCCAAGCATCTAAGGATAGTCATCCATTCTTAGAGAGCACCAGCTGTATGCTAAGTTTAGCAAATATGAATTTTGGCTTCGTGAAGTCAAATTTTTGGGCCATGTTTTATCTGAAAATGGAATTTTGGTAGACCCCAGCAAAGTACAAGAGGTACTAGACTGGAAAGCCCCGACTACAGTTACTGAAGCTAGAAGTTTTCTTGGTTTAGCCGGTTACTACCGACGTTTCATTCCAGATTTTTCCAGAATCGCCAAACCAATGACTAGACTGCTACAGAAAGATGAAAAATTTGTCTGGAGACCCAAGTGTGAAGAAGCTTTCCACACATTAAAGAAATTATTAACCACTGCTCCTGTTCTAGCACAACCAGACATAACCAAACCTTTTGATGTCTACTGTGATGCTTCAGGCATTGGTCTCGGCTGTATCTTGATGCAAGAAGGTCGAGTCATTGCCTATGCCTCACGACAACTACGGAAACATGAAGAAAATTATCCTACCCATGATTTAGAGTTAGCAGCCGTAGTTCATGCCTTAAAAATCTGGAGACATTATCTGTTAGAAAATGTATGCCATATCTACACTGACCATAAAAGCCTCAAATATATCTTCAGTCAACCAGAGTTAAACATGAGACAGAGAAGATGGTTAGAGCTGATCAAGGATTGTAACTTGGAAGCACACTATCACCCTGGAAAAGCCAATATAGTTGCAGATGCCCTTAGCAGAAAAGCACATTGCAATTACACAAATGTATCCTCAGAAGAGAGTTTTAACCTTTTACATCCTGTTGTACTTCGTAACATAATTGTTAGCTGTACACTGGAAACTAAAATCATAGAAGGTCAGAAGACTGATCCTGGAATCTATTATATCAAACAGAAAATACAGAAAAAAGGAACTAAACATTTCCGAATAGATGAGAACGGAATATTATGGTTTAATGATCGTTTGGTAGTACCCAAGGATGAGAAGTTAAGAGAGAAAATCTTATCTGAAGCTCACTCCTCTAACCTATCCATATAGCCGGGAAGTAGTAAGATGTACCAATATCTTAAGCCAAGATTTTGGTGGACCAAAATGAAGAAGGAAATGACACGTTATGTCGCTCACTGTGATGTATGTGGAAGGGTGAAAGCAGACCATTTACGACCAGCTGGACTACTCCAACCACTATCCATTCCTGAATGGAAATGGGACGAGATCAGTATGGATTTCATAACTGGCCTGCCTACAACCCAAAAGGGACACAATTCCATATGGGTGATTGTAGACCGTCTCACTAAGTCATCACATTTCATACCAGTCAAAGATAAGCCCCTCAGTGTGCTGACCTATATATAGCCCAAATCCTACGACTGCATGGTGTTCCAAAGATTATCATCTCAGACCGAGGACCCCAATTTATGGCTCGTTTTTGGGAACACTTACATTCATATATGGGCACTAAACTTCAGAAGTTCTGCATATCATCCACAAACCTCTGGTCAGATAGAAAGAGTGAATCAAATTTTTGAAGATTTGCTACGAGCTTGTGTACTTTCATCTTCCGGTTCATGGGAAGAATGGTTACCCTTAGCAGAATTCTCATATAACAACAGTCATCAAGAAAGTATCAAAATGGCCCCATTTGAAGCACTCTATGGTAGGAAATGTAGAACTCCTTTGAATTGGGTAGAACCCGGAGAAAGAAGATACTATGGTATTGACTTTGTAAAGCAAGCCAAAGAAAGAATTCAAACAATTCAAGCTCATCTTAAAGCTGCCCAATCTCGTCAGAAAAGTTATGCTGATAAAAGAAGGAGACCATTAGAATTCGAAGTTGGTGACTTTGTGTATCTCAAAGTCTCACCCATGAAGAAAGAATATCGATTTGGAGTGAAAGGAAAATTAGCCCCTCGGTATGTAGGACCTTTCAGAGTTCTAGCAAAGAAAGGAGAAGTTGCTTATGCCATCGAACTTCCACCGAGGATGAGTACAATATTCAATGTCTTTCATGTCTCACAATTAAAGAAGTGTCTGTGAGCACCAACCGAAGTGGTTGATCTGGATGGTGTCACTTTAGAATCAGACTTAACCTATGAAGAAAAGCCTATAAGAGTTTTGGAAGAAAGTGAAAGAGTGACTCGCAACAAGGTAGTAAAGTTTTACAAGGTAGTATGGAACAACTCCACTGAAGACGAAGCTACTTGGGAACGAGAAGATTTTCACCGTACAACTTACCCCGCCTTCTTTTCAAAATGGTAACTTTCTCTAAATCTTGGGATGAGATTTCTGTAAGGGGGCAGGAGCTGTAACACCCTAGGTGTTAAGTATGCATTAACATTTACATTTGCATACCTAAGCAACCATCATTACTCATTATAATGATCACATGATAGAATTATTATAATTCTTACCATTCATATGTGATGATCATTTTATGATTTTATGTGAGCATTAGTGTTTAATTGTTTAAGTAGCTTTGATCAACTTAAGTATATAAAACAAACATTTGAAAAAAAGGTTAGTGAATCAAATAATGTTTTGGTTAAATTTAAAACGCATATATATATATGATCTAAATAGGATTATATTTTCTAAGCCATATATGAGGTTGGACCTTAAATAGAAATGATAGATCAAAATATTTCCTACAACTTTGATTTAACAACCTAGAGCTAAATCCAATTTTAAGTTGGTGTTTTGGAAACCTCAAATTGGAGTTATTTTGAAAATGAAAGAAAAATCAAAATAATCCCTATTCAAAGTTTAAATCCTAGTTTTCAAAATAATGAGAATATGACTTTGGTATAAAAAGCAAAGTTGTTAAGCTCATTATTTAGAACAACTTTTATATTCTGAGTTTTTGATGTTATCAAACAAAAATTTGCGTTTCAAATCAAATTTCAAATGATTTTCTTTAGGGCAAATTTGTATTTCAAAAACTAAGCAGAATTGGGTATGGTTCAAAAAGCAAAGTTGTAGTATTTAAAATTTTGAACAACTTTTATTTTTGGAATTTTTCAAGTTGTTACATGAATTTGGGAATAATTGGAAAAGGGGACAAAATGAGCTTTTCTGCTACAGTAAATCGCCTGCTCACCTCCATGGCTCCATACCGCGCGCTGCTCACCGCTGCCGCCGTGTCGCCAGTGCCCTGGCTCGCGCCCTCGACGACCTGGCCACATCTCTGGCTCAGTTAAGGCCCCGAGCTCGCTGTCGTTCACAGAGAAGCGCCCTGGACGGATTGAACTCGTCGGTGGCGGCCCGCCATTGCTCTTCTCTCTCTGTGTTCCGGCGAGGAGGTGGCGCCGCCGGCGTTTCACGTCCCTGGCCACGCCAAGCCGTAGTTAAGGATTTCTTCTCGCTGGCAATAGGGTGGAGAAGCACCTTTGGCTTTCCTCCATCACGATGGCTACTCCCCATTCCCGTTCTCTCTCTGTTCATGTCCAGAGAGGTGGCGCTGCCAGCACAGTTCGTCGCCCCGACGCCATTCTGGCTCTGCACCTCCCTAGCTGCGTCACCGAGCTCGCGAAGTTTCCTGCCACCTTACCCACCTCTCCTCTGCATATAAAAGCTGACGAGCACGCTGCATTCTGCTCACACCCCTCTCTCGTAACTGCAAGTTTTTTCTACCAAAAGTAAGCGGACCTCCCGGTCGATTTTCTCACAGTTTCTCGTACCGGAACCGAAACTCCAAAAATGCGCTAAACATGAGTTTTGGGTCAAACAAGATGGATTGGGTGCGTCCGTTGCGTAAAATTCAACTGCAAGTTTTTCCATACCAAAAGTGAGCGGCCCTCCTGGCCGATTTTTGCATAGTTTTTCGTACAGGAACTGAAACTCCGAAAACTCCTAAACATGAGTTTTGGGTCAAACTAGATGGATTGGGTGCGTCCGTTGTGAAAAATTCAACTGCAAGTGTTTTCGTACCAAAAGTGAGCGGCCCTCCTGGCCGATTTTTGCATAGTTTTTCGTAAAGGAACTGAAACTCCAAAAACACGCTAAACTTAGGTTTTGGGTCAAACGAGATGGATTGGGTGTGTCCGTTGCGAAAAATTAAACTGCTAGTTTTTTCGTACCAAAAGTGAGTGGCCCTCCTGGCCGATTTTCGCACAGTTTTTCATACCGGAACCGAAGCTCCAAAAACGCGCTAAACATGAGTTTTGGGTCAAACAAGATGGATTGGGTGCGTCCGTTGCCAAAAATTCAACTGTAAGTTTTTCGTACCAAAAGTGAGCGGCCCTCCCGGCCGATTTTCGCACAGTTTTTCATACCGGAACCGAAACTCCAAAAACGCGCTAAACATGAGTTTTGGGTCAAACAAGATGGACTGGGTGCGTCCGTTGCGAAAAATTCAACTGTAAGTTTTTTCGTACCAAAAGTGAGCGGCCCTCCCGGCCGATTTTCGCACAGTTTTTCGTACCAGAACCGAAACTTCAAAAATGCGCTAAACATGAGTTTTGGGTCAAACGAGATGGATTGGGTGCGTCCGTTGCGAAAAATTCAACTGCAAGTTTTTTCGTACCAAAAGTAAGCGGCCCTCCCGGCCGATTTTCGCACAGTTTTTCATATCAGAACCGGAACTCCAAAAACGCGCAAAACATGAGTTTTGGGTCAAGCGGGATGGATTGGGCGGGATGGACTGTGTGCGCCCATTGCGAAACATTCAACTACAATTTTTTTTAACCAAAATTGGCCAGAGCGGCCTTCCCGGCCGATTTTCGCATAGTTTTTCGTACTGGAACCGAAACTGCAAAAACGCGCTAAACATGTGTTTTGGGTCAAATAAGATGGATTGCGTGCGTCCATTGCGAACCAATCAACTGCAAGTTTTTTCGTACCAAAAGTAAGCGGCCCTCCTGGCCGATTTTCGCACAGTTTATCGTACCAGAACCGAAACTCGAAAAACACGCTAAACATGAGTTTTGGGTCAAACGAGATGGATTGGGTGTGTCCGTTGCAAAAAAATTCCACTGCACGTTTTTTTACCAAAAGTAAGCGGCCCTCCCAGCCGATTTTTGCATAGTTTTTCGTGCCGGAACCGAAACTCCAAAAACGCGCTAAACATGAGTTTTGGGTCAAACGGGATGTACTGGGTGCGTCCGTTGCGAAACATTCAACTACAAGTTTTTCGTACCAAAAGTCGCCAGAGCAGCCCTCCTGGCCTATTTTCGCATAGATTTTCGTACGGGAACCGAAACTCCAAAAACGCGCTAAACATGAGTTTTGGGTCAAACTGGATGGATTGGGTGCGTCCGTTGCGAAAAATTCAACTGCAAGTTTTTTCGTACCAAAAGTAAGGGGCCCTCCCGGCAGATTTTTGCACAATTTTTATTACCAGAACCGAAACTCTAAAAATACGCTAAACATTAGTTTTGGGTCAAATGAGATCGATTAGGTGCATCTATGAAAAATTCAACTGCATGTTTTTTCGTACCAAAGGAAGCGGACCTCCCGGCCGATTTTCGCACAGTTTTTCGTATCGGGACCGAAACTCCAAAAACGCAATAAACATGAGTTTAGGTCAAACAGGATGGATTGGGTGCGTCCGTTGCAAACGGGATGGACTAGGTGCGTCCGTTGCGAAACATTCAACTGCAAGTTTTTTTACCAAAAGTGGCCATAGCGGCCTTCTCGGCCGATTTTCGCACAGGTTTTTGTACCGGAACTAAAACTCCAAAAACGCACTAAACATGAGTTTTGGGTCAAAAGAGATGGATTGCGTGCGTCCATTGCGAACCTATCAACTGCAAGTTTTTTCTAACCAAAAGTAAGCGGCCCTCCCAGCCGATTTTCGCATAGTTTTTCGTACCGGAACCCAAACTCCAAAAATGCGCTAAACATGAGTTTTGGGACAAACTAGATGGGTTGGGTGCATCCGTTGCGAAACATTCAGTTGCAAGTTTTTTCGTACCAAAAGTAAGCGGACCTCCCAGCCGATTTTCGCACGGTTTCTTGTACCGGAACTGAAACTCTAAAAACGCACTAAACATGAGTTTTGGGTCAAACGAGATGGATTGGGTGCGTCCGTTGTGAAAAATTAAACTGCAAATTTTTTCATACCAAAAGTAAGCGGCCCTCCCGGCCGATTTTCGCACGGTTTTTCGTATCAGAACCAGAACTCCAAACACTCGCTAAACATGAATTTTGGGTCAAACGGGATGGATTGGGAGCGTCCGTTGCAAACGGGATGGACTGTGTGCGTCCATTGTGAAACATTCAACTGCAAGTTTTTTCTTACCAAAAGTGGCCAGAGCGGCCTTCTCGGCCGATTTTCGTACAGTTTTTCGTACTGGAACCGAAACTCCAAAAATACGCTAAACATGAGTTTTGGGTCAAACGAGATGGATTGCGTGCATCCATTGCGAACCTATCAACTTCATGTTTTTTCGTACCAAAAGTAAGCGACCCTCCCGGCCGATTTTCACACAGTTTATCGTACCGGAACTGAAACTCAAAAATGCGCTAAACATGAGTTTTGGGTCAAACGAGATGGATTGGGTGCGTCCGTTGCGAAAAATTCCAGTGCACATTTTTTTTGGACCAAAAGTAAGCGGCCCTCCCGGCCGATTTTCGCATAGTTTTTCGTACCGAAACCGAATCTCCAAAAACGTGCTAAACATGAGTTTTGGGTCAAACGGGATGGACTGGGTGCGTCCGTTGCGAAACATTCAACGGCAAGTTTTTCGTCCCAAAAGTCGCCAGAGCAGCCCTCCTGGCCTATTTTCGCACAGATTTACCAGAACCAAAACTCCAAAAACGCGCTAAACATGAGTTTTGGGTCAAATGAGATGGATTGGGTGCGTCCGTTGTGAAAAATTCCACTACACGTTTTTTTTACCAAAAGTAAGCGGCTCTCCCGGCCAATTTTTGCCCAGTGTTTCGTACCGGAACCGAAACTCCAAAAACGCGCTAAACATGAGTATTGGGTCAAACGAGATGGGTTGGGTGCGGCCGTTGCAAAACATTCAACTGCAAGTTTTTTCGTACCAATAAGCGGACCGCCCGGCCGATTCTCGCACAGTTTCTCGTACCAGAACCGAAACTCCAAAAATGCGCTAAACATGAGTTTTGTGTCAAACGAGATGGATTGGGTGCTTCCGTTGCGAAAAATTCAACTGCAAGTTTTTCGTACCAAAAGTGAGCGGCCGTCCTGGCCAATTTTTGCACAGTTTTTCGTACAGGAACTAAAACTCCAAAAACAGGCTAAACATGAGTTTTGGGTCAAACAAAATAGATTGGGTGTGTCCGTTGCGAAAAATTCAACTGCAAGTTTTATCATACCAAAAGTGAGCGGCCCTCCTGGCCGATTTTCGCACAGTTTTTCGTACCAGAACCAAAACTCCAAAAACGCGCTAAACCTGAGTTTTGGGTCAAACGAGATGGATTTGGTGCGTCTGTTGCGAAAAATGAAACTGCTTTGTACCTAAAGTGAGCGGCCCTCCTGGCCGATTTTCGCACAGTTTTGCATACCGGAACTGAAACTCCAAAAACGCGCTATACATGAGTTTTGGGTCAAACGAAATGAATTGGGTTCGTCCGTTGCGAAAAATTCAATTGCAAGTTTTTTCTTACCAAAAGTAAGCAGCCCTCCCGGCCGATTTTCGCACAGTTTTTTGTACCAGAACTGAAACTCTAAAAACGCGCTGAACATAAGTTTTAAGTCAAACGAGATGGATTAGGTGCGTCCATTGCGAAAAATTAAACTGCTAGTTTTTTTCTACCAAAAGTAAGCGGCCCTCCTGGCCGAGTTTCGCACAGTTTTTCATACCAGAACCGAAACTCAAAAACACGCTAAACATGAGTTTTGGGTAAAACAAGATGGATTGGCTACGTCCATTGCGAAAAATTCAACTGTAAGTTTTTTCATACCAAAAGTGCGGCCCTCCTGGCCAATTTTCGCACAATTTTTCGTACCGGAACCGAAACTCCAAAAACGCGCTAAACATGAGTTTTGGGTCAGTCGAGATGGATTGGGTGCGTCCGTTTCAAAAAATTAAACTGCAAGTTTTTTCATACCAAAAGTAAGCGGTCCACCCGACCGATTTTCGCACAGTTTTTCGTATCGGAACCGGAACTCCAAAAACGCGCTAAACATGAGTTTTGGGTCAAACGGGATGGATTGGTTGCATCCGTTGCAAATGGGATGGACTGTGTGCGTCCATTGCGAAACATTCAACTGCAACTTTTTTTACCAAAAGTGGCCAGAGCGGCCTTGCCGACGATTTTCGCACAGTTTTTCGTACTGGAACAGAAACTCCAAAAACGCGCTAAACATGAGTTTTGGGTCAAACGAGATGGATTGTATGCGTCCATTGCGAACCTATCAACTGCAAGTTTTTTCGTACCAAAAGTAAGCGGCCCTCCCGTCCGATTTTCGCACAGTTTTTTCGTACCGGAACCGAAACTCCAAAAACGCGCTAAAGATGAGTTTTGGGTCAAACGGGATGGACTAGGTGCGCCCGTTGCGAAACATTCAACTGCAAATTTTTCGTACCAAAAGTCGCCAGAGCAGCCCTCCTGGCCTATTTTCGCACAGATTTTCGTACCAGAACCGAAACTCCAAAAACGCGCTAAACATGAGTTTTGGGTCAAACGAGATGGATTGGGTGCGTCCGATGCGAACAATTCCACTACACGTTTTTTTTACCAAAAGTAAGCGGCCCTCCCGGCCGATTTTTGCCCAGTGTTTCGTATCGGAACCGAAACTTCGAAAACGAGCTAAACATGAGTTTTGGGTCAAACGAGATGGGTTGGGTGCGTCCGTTGCAAAACATTCAACTGCAAATTTTTTCGTACCAAAAGTAAGTGGACCGCCCGGCCGATTTTCGCGCAGTTTCTCGTACCGGAACGGAAACTCCAAAAATGCGCTAAACATAAGTTTTGTGTCAAAGGAGATGGATTGGGTGCGTCCGTTGCGAAAAATTCAACTGCAAGTTTTCCGTAACAAAGTGAGCGGCCCTCCTGGCCAATTTTCGCACAGTTTTTCGTACAGGAACTGAAACTCCAAAAACCCGCTAAACATGAGTTTTGGGTCAAACAAGATGGATTGGGTGCGTCCGTTGCGAAAAATTCAACTGCAAGTTTTATCGTACCAAAAGTGAGCGGACCTCCCGGCCGATTTTCGCACAGTTTCTCGTACCCGAACCAAAACTCCAAAAACACGCTAAACATGAGTTTTGGGTCAAACGAGATGGATTGGGTGCGTCCGTTGCGAAAAATGAAACTGCTAGTTTTTTCCTACCTAAAGTGAGCGGCCCTCCTGTCCGAGTTTCGCATAGTTTTTCATACCGGAACTGAAACTCCAAAAACGCGCTAAACATGAGTTTTGGGTCAAACGAAATGAATTGGGTGCGTCCGTTGCGAAAAATTGAACTGCAAGTTTTTTCGTACCAAAAGTGAGCGGCCCACCTGGCCGATTTTCGCACAGTTTTTCGTACCGGAATTGAAACTCCAAAAACGCGCTAAACATAAGTTTTGGGTCAAACGAGATGGATTGGGTGCGTCCGTTGTAAAAAATTAAACTACTAGTTTTTTCGTACCAAAGTGAGCGGCCCTCCTGGCCGAGTTTCGCACAGTTTTTCATACCAGAACCGAAACTCAAAAAACACGCCAAACATGAGTTTTGGGTCAAACAAGATGGATTGGGTGCGTCCGTTGTGAAGAATTCAACTGTAAGTTTTTTCGTAACAAAAGTGAGCGGCCCTCCTGGCCGATTTTCGCACAGTTTTTCATACCGGAACCGAAACTCCAAAAACGCGCTAAACATGAGTTTTGGGTCAAATGAGATGGATTGGGTGCGTCCATTGCGAAAAATTAGATTGCAAGTTTTTTCGTACCAAAAGTAAGCGGCCCTCCCGGCCGATTTTCGTACAGTTTTTGGTATCAGAACCAGAACTCCAAAAACGCGCTAAACATGAGTTTTGGGTCAAACGGGATGGATTGGGTGCATCCGTTGCAAACGGGATGGAATGTGTGCGTCCATTGCGAAATGTTCAACTGCAAGTTTTTTTACCAAAAGTGGCCAGAGTGGCCTTCCCGGCTGATTTTCGCACAGTTTTTCGTACGGGAACCAAAACTCCTAAAACGCGCTAAACATGAGTTTTGGGTCAATCGAGATGGATTGCGTGCGTCCATTGCGAACCTATCAACTGCAAGTTTTTTCGTACCAAAAGTAAGCGGCCCTCCCGGCCGATTTTCGCACAGTTTATCATATCGGTACCGAAAATCGAAAGACCCGCTAAACATGAGTTTTGGGTCAAACGAGATGGATTGGGTGTGTCCGTTGCAAAAAATTCTAGTGCACGTTTTTTTGTACCAAAAGTAAGCGGCCTTCCCAGCCGATTTTCGCACAGTTTTTCGTACCATAACCGAAACTCCAAAAACGCGTTAAACATGAGTTTTGGGTCAAACGGGATGGACTGGGTGCGTCCGTTGCGAAACATTCAACTGCAAGTTTTTCGTACCAAAAGTCCCCAGAGCAGCCCTCCTGGCCTATTTTCGCACAGATTTTCGTACTAAAACCGAAACTCCAAAAACGCGCTAAACATGAGTTTTGGGTCAAACGAGATGCATTGGGTGCGTCCGTTGCGAAAAATTCCACTGCACGTTTTTTGTACCAAAAGTAAGAGGCCCTCCCGGTCGATTTTGGCCTATTTTTCGTACCGGAACCTAAACTCTAAAAACGCGCTAAACATGAGTTTTGGGTCAAACGAGATGGGTTGGGTGCGTCCGTTGCAAAACATTCAACTGCAAATTTTTCGCACCAAAAGTGAGCGGACCGCGCGGCCGATTTTCGCATAGTTTCTCGTACCGTATCCAAAACTCCAAAAATGCACTGAACATGAGTTTTGGGTCAAACGAGATGGATTGGGTGCGTCCGTTGCGAAAAATTCAACTGCAAGTTTTTCCGTACCAAAAGTGAGCGGCCCTTGTTGACGTTTCTTAGCATCATTACTAAAGATAGACTAAAGGCCAGTCCTTAATAATAATACTAGAAATGTAAGTTAACATTCCCAACCACCATTACTTTAGAAAGGTAACCCTTGGCCCTTAACGGCGCCGGCCTAGGTAATGCAGTCTGCTAATAGCAGTTAGAAGTGCCGGATTGGCCTTCCTAACCGTCATTACTTACGATATGCAAAACTGTGGCACGGCGCCGTGGGGTGCAACAAGAATTACAATCCTTAAGTAACGGTACTTAGGTACGTCAATCGATAGCTCAGTAGAAAATAGATTAACTCTGCAAGCGCACATAACTATCATTGTAGCATTTCAACCCGTGAGTACTCAAGGGTGTCGTATTTATAATTTCCCGTAGGAGGGCATAATGAATTTCATCTAGCTTTGGTATAAACATAATTACTTATTTGGATGCATAGGTAGGCATAGCATAAACAGGGGTTAAATCAAGTTTATAAGATAGTGGACACACGCATCGGAGCAACCTCAAGGATAAAAAGGGAAAATAAAGAATAAAAGAATAAAACTAACTGAGCAGGCATTGGTCTTATACAGCTATCCAAAGAATATCAATTACATCTAACTAGCAAGACTAGAATCAGGACTAAGTCTGGGATGATAGGGAGATCCCCGCAGCTGGTCTGCCAGCCGATAGAGACTTTCCGAACTCCTACTCAATACCCGAACGTGGGGAAATGCTAAGGATGGACAGGGCTATCACCACCTGCCCACCTACCCCTCTGCCCGTGGGGTACCGACATATTCGCTGATCTCCGCGTGCCCGAACACCATGCTCGCGTAATTGGAAATAACTCCTAACCTCCCGGGACCCCAACCCTTCGGATTAACAGGCTCGGCTAGTTGAAAACCATGACAGCACAACAAACTATTATCCCATCCATAGTTCTTCCTCTATTCCTACTAATTTGATGAACGATGAAGAACTTTGATGAACATATCAAGAACATAACACATAGACTATGAACTAGTTCATATGCCATGATCATAATATGAACAAGATTATACTCTAATTCAGATGCATTGCTATAAACATAAGATGAGAACTTGCTCATAGAGGAGAACTGAATTATATTCATACCAAGATGTTCTTGATTCCTCCAAGGAGACAAGCTCTCCTTGATAGCTTTGCCTTGCTCTACTACTACTAAACCAGAGAGAACAAGTATGAAATATGTGGTGTAGTGCTCCAAATGTTGGTGTCTCTTGAACGAAAGAGCACCATCTATTTATAGTTGAACTAGGACGGTTTGGCATCTCTAAACTTGGAAGGAGGTGAAACCGCCCTTGGGAAACCGCCTAGAGCACCGCCATCGAAGATTGGGCCCAGGAGGCCCCACCAGGGGGGCGGCCGGTCCTGGGGGCGGTCGCACCCCTGGCTGGGCCCGCTGGCCACCGCCTTCGGGTGGTCGGTTGCTCCCTGGGCCTGGGCCTCTTCCGTGGTTACGGATGGATCTAGTTCATTGTTTGAGATGGGCTTTCTTATTTTCTTGGTTTGCGCCTTCTCTGAATACGTTTCCTGTAAGTGCGCTTTCTTGTGGATTTTATGCATTTTCACGTGTCAGACCTGTAAGTTACATATACAACAAAACTCGTGAAAAGGTTAGATAAAAGCCCTACTTTCTATTTGTTTTAGTATTAAAATGATGTTGTATTTTACTTGCTAAGGACCGCCAACAGCCCTCTTGGCCGATTTTCGCACAGTTTTTCGTACAGGAACTGAAACTCCAAAAACTCGCTAAACACGAGTTTTGGGTCAAACAAGATGGATTGGGTGCGTCCGTTGTGAAAAATTCAACTGCAAGTTTTTTCGTACCAAAAGTGAGCGGCCCACCTGGCCGATTTTCGCACAGTTTTTCGTACCTTAACCAAAACTCCAAAAACATGCTAAACATGAGTTTTGGGTCAAACGAGATGGATTGGGTGCGTCCTTTGCAAAAAATTAAACTGCTAGTTTTTTCGTACCAAAAGTGAGTGGCCCTCGTGGCTGATTTTCGCACAGTTTTTCATACCGGAACCGAAACTCTAAAAACGCGCTAAACATGAGTTTTGGGTCAAACAAGGTGGATTGGGTGCATCCGTTGCAAAAAATTAAAATGTAAGTTTTTTCGTACCTAAAGTGAGCGGCCCTACCCAAAAACGCGCTAAACATGAGTTTTGGGTCAAACGGGATGGACTGGGTGCGTCCGTTGCGAAACATTCAACTGCAAGTTTTTCGTACCAAAAGTCGCCGCAGCAGCCCTCCTGGCCTATTTTCGCACAGATTTTCGCAGCAGAAATGAAACTCCAAAAACGCGCTAAACATGAGTTTTGGGTCAAATGGGATGGATTGGGTCCATCCGTTGTGAAAAATTCAACTGCAAGTTTTTTCGTACCAAAAGTAAGCGGCCCTCCCGGCAGATTTTTGCACAGTTTTTCGTACCAGAACCGAAACTCCAAAAATACGCTAAACATTAGCTTTGGGTCAAATGAGATGGATTGGGTGCGCCTATTATGAAAAATTCAATTGCAAGTTTTTTCGTACCAAATGTAAGCGGACCTCCCGGCCGATTTTTGCACAGTTTTTCGTATCAAAACCGAAACTCCAAAAACGCAATAAACATGAGTTTTGGGTCAAACGGGATGGATTGGGTGCGTCCATTGCAAACGGGATGGACTGGGTGCGTCCGTTGTGAAATATTCAACTGCAAGTTTTTTCGTACCAAAAGTGGCCAGAGCGGCCTTCACGGCTGATTTTCGGACAGTTTTTCATACCGGAACCGAAACTCCAAAAACGCGCTAAACATGAGTTTTGGGCCAAACAAGATGGATTGGGCGCGTCCGTTGCGAAAAATTCAACTGTAAGTTTTTTCGTGCCAAAAGTGAGCGGCCCTCCCGGCAGATTTTCGCATAGTTTTTCGTACCGGAACCGAAACTCCATAAATGCGCTAAACATGAGTTTTGGGTCAAACGAGATGGATTGGGTGCGTCTGTTGCGAAAAATTCCACTACAAGGTTTTTCGTACCAAAAGTAAGCGGCCCTCCCGGCGATTTTCGCACAGTTTTTCGTACCGGAACCGAAACTCTAAAAATGCGCTAAATATAAGTTTCGGGTCAAAGGAGATGGATTGGGTGCGTCCATTGCGAAAAATTAAACTGCTAGGTTTTTCTACCAAAAGTGAGCGGCCCTCCTAGCCGAGTTTCGCACAGTTTTTTATGCCGGAACCGAAACTCCAAAAACGCGCTAAACATGAGTTTTGGGTCAAAGGAGATGGATTGCGTGCGTCCGTTGCGAAAAATTCAACTGCAAGGTTTTCGTACCAAAAGTCGCCAGAGCAGCTCTCCTGGCCTATTTTCGCACAGATTTTCATACCGGAACCGAAACTCCAAAAACACACTAAACATGAGTTTTGGGTCAAACGAGACAGATTGGGTGCGTCCGTTGCGAAACATTCAACTGCAAGTTTTTTCGTACCAAAGTTAAGCGGACCTCCTGACCAACTTTCGCACAGTTTTTCGTATCAGAACCAAAACTCCAAAAACACGCTAAACATGAGTTTTGGGTCAAACGGGATGGATTGGGTGCGTCTGTTGCGAAAAATTCAACCGCCAGTTTTTTCGTACCAAAAGTATGCGGCCCTGCCGGTCGATTTTCGTAAAGTTGTTCATACCAGAACCAAAACTCCAAAAACGCGTTAAACATGAGTTTTGGGTCAAACAAGATGGATTGGGTGCGTCCGTTGCGAAAAATTCAACTGCAAGTTTTTTCATACCAAAAGTGAGCGGCCCTCCTGGCCGATTTTCGCACAATTTTTTGTACCGGAACCGAAACTCCAAAAACGCGCTAAACATGAGTTTTGGCTCAAACGAGATGGATTGGGTGCGTCCGTTGTGAAACATTCAACTGCAAGTTTTTTCGTACCAAAAGTAAGCAGCCCACCCGACCGATTTTCGCAGAGTTTTTCGTACCAGAACCAAAACTCCAAAAACACGGTAAACATGAGTTTTGGGTCAAACGTGATGGATTGGGTGCGTCCATTGTGAAATATTCAACTGCAACTTTTTTCATACCAAAAGTAAGCGGACCTCCCTGCCAACTTTTGCACAGCTTTTCGTATCGGAATCGAAACTCCAAAAACACGCTAAACATGAGTTTTGGGTCAAGCGGGATAGATTGGTGCGTCCGTTGTGAAAAATTCAACTGCAAGTTTTTCGTGCCAAAAGTAAGCGGCCCTCCCGGCTGATTTTCGCACAGTTTCTCGTACCGGAACCGAAATTCCAAAAACACTATAAACATGAGTTTTGGGTCAAACGAGATGGATTGGGTGCGTCCGTTGCGAAACATTCAACTGTAAGTTTTTTTTACCAAAAGTAAGTAGACCTCCCTACCAACTTTCGCACAGTTTTTCATATCGGAACCGAAACTCCAAAAACGCGCTAAACATGAGTCTTGGGTCAAACGAGATGGATTGGGTGCGTCCGTTGCGAACCATTCATCTGTCAGAAAGAGACGACAACCTCGGTGGCAAAGCATCCACCGAAAAACACCTCGGTGAAAGGTCCTAAATGACTAGAGCGGG